>PVHX01000543.1:101034-287261 GCA_004024805.1 Geosciurus inauris | reverse complement strand
GCTGGGGCTGGGGTGGGGCTGAGGGTGGGGCTGGGGTGAAGCTTGGTTGGAGCTGAGGTGGAGCTCCGGGTGGAGCGCTCAGTGGGCCTGGGGCTCAAGCCCCAGGATCACCACACAGGCGACAGCAATAAGCAGCCCAGATCCTCTGTGACCCCCTGGGAGGCGAATGGGGACCTTGGGATTCAGATATTGCTCTGGGTGAAGTCCCAGGGCATCTAAGCGGGCTGGGGTTGAAAATCATGCTGAATAAAAAGTGAGTGGCGGGCTGGGGTTGTGGCGCAGTGGTAGAGCGCTTGCCGGGTACATGTGGTACCGTGGATTCCATCCTCAGCACCACATAAAAATAAATAAATAAAATAAATGTTGTGTCCATCTACAAGTAAAAATATTTTTTTAAAAAAGTGGGTGGCGTTCACAGAGGACCTCAGGGTGGGCCACACCCATGGTGGCTTGACTTACCAGTGGGCTCTGCTTGGCCGGCACCCACCAATCCTCCAAAACTTTATTTTAGAAACTTCACTCACAGAAACTGCAGAAATTCTCAACAGCTCACAGATGGATTTTAAAGCGCTGGCGGTGTGACTCCTGTTACCTGATCCCCAGGGATTTTTCCAAATTTGCTTTTTGGTGCCCCCTCCCAGGACTGCTCTTCTCTCCACCCCCTTAAAGGATCCATTCCAGGAACCCCCGCCCAAGGACACCCAAGCCCAGAGCTGTTCTGGGCCTTGCCCATCTGGTTCCTGCCAGGATCCAGCACCCAGCGTGAGGCTGGCCCACAGGACACCTCCACACTGCCAGATGGACAAATGTCCCTTCATGTCCCACCCATTAACGTGTCAGCACCTGCTGCTGCTGCCGGGGGTGTGGGCACCCTGTGTGGGTGGTTTACTGTGTCCAGGGACGTCGTTCTCATCTGGAACTTTGTTTTCAAGAACTGTAGTGAACCCTAGGCACGTATCCACCATGCAAGCTCACCTGTTCATCAATAACGTCCCCGCGGAGAGCTGCGGGGAGGTGCCGGGGGCGGTGGGGTGTGACGGGCTGCGGCAGCTCGGGGCCAGCGGCTCCCTGAGAATGTGGCTGTGGGGGCCCCCATTTCTGGTTTGCCTACAAAAACATTCCTGTAATTTAAAAACACCCTGGGTCAAAGGTAACCTGCTGGGGGGCTGCTGTGGCCCACACAAGCCCCCACTTCCATTTTTTAAAATGACCCTTGAGCTGTTCAGACTTGGACACGCCGTGTCTGGCTCGGGCATGAGCCCATCGTGGGCGGGCATCACCCTCCTGTGGCACTGGCTCATGCTGGCAGCCCCAGGTATCCACTGGCTAATTACAAGGGGGTGTTAAGTGGGTAAACGGTGCCCCTGCAACTGCTGTTTCTGTGGCTAATTAACTCAGCAAGCGTCTCCTCTGCAGCAGCGCGGGGCCCTGGCGATGGCGCAGGCCCTAGAAGATTCGGACTTTGGGTTATGGACTTGAACATGGGCAAATTACTTCTCACTCACAGCTGGGGTTACGTCTGTCCCTACCTTCTAACGACATTAAGATCATTAAGGGAGATAATCCAGTTCAAAGCACTTAGAACTGAGCCTGGCAGGCAAAGCGGCCTCAGGTAGCACCGTCACTCTGGGCGGGAAGCAAACCTCACCGCCCACCTCCTGCTACCAGTGGTGCAGGAATTAGCCACCGCTCACCGGGAAAGAACCGAGGTGGACCTGGAAGAGGAAATGCCAGAAATGGACAAACTGTTTACAGCCCAGCGGGACCAAGGATCGGGCCGGAGAGTCCGAGAACGCAGCCCTCTCCAGGATGACTCTGACCTGCGGTTCTTTTTGCAGCATCTGGTCAGAACTTTCCCTTGACCTCTCTACATGGTCCAAGCCAGTGGTTCTGAAACCTACTGAAGGGCTTGTTAGAACAGATTGCGGGGTCCTGCCCTCAGAATCCTGAATGCAGGAGGCTGGAGAGGGTGCGGAGAATGTGCATTCCTAGTCAGTGTCACAGCTGCTGCTGCCGGTGGTCCAAGGACCACACGTTGAGAACCAACGGTCTAGGAAATTATGCCAAGGGGCAGCCAGAGGAGGCTTCCTGGAGGTGAGCCTGAAGCACCAGTGTTCACCAGCGGAAAAGAGGCATAGGGGGAGTATGTCTTGGGACTGGCACTTGGGAGACCAAGTCTGGGTTTAACTTAGGCAACTTCGTCAAGTTGGTGTGGGGACCTGGGAGAGATGAGGTCAGAGCAGGCAGCAGCGTGAAGGGCGGGTGGGCAGACCAGGTCAAGGCTGCAGGGCTGACTGGAGAGAACAGCGGAGCTAGTTCAGAGCAGGACCCAAGGCCAGGTCCGCAGCCTGCCCTGCCCCGAGGATTTCCCCCATGAGGATTTCCCAAACTAGACACCGAGAGTCTTGAGAGTCTTAGAGCTTATGAGATGGAAGCATTTAAAAACACTGAGTTAGAATGGAAGAGTTCATCACACACAACATGGCCACGATTGCCTTGGACTGGCTTCAGGCCTGTGTGCGTCCCTGTGCTGGGTCATGACGAATGTGGGTGACAGCCTGAAGGTTGGGCTCACCGACCCCGCTGGGGTGGCTTCTCCCTGCTGCAGCATCTACCGCAGCCTCTGCCCTGGTGAGATGCCAACCCCAACGTGGAGGGTATGAGGCCCCCAAATCTCCAGAGCAGGAAGGGCCGAGCGGAAGGCGGAGGAGAGCAAGCTGAGCCCTAGGAGAGCTCCAGAGGGGGCACGTAATGATGTTAACTGGGACTCTGCCCCGGGGCCCTTGAGGAGGGAAGATCTCCTGCAGACGTGGGTGACTGGGTGACGGGTGACTGGGTGACGGGAAGGTCTCAGGGAGCTCCCACACCAGCTCAGGGCTCAGCTTCATCTTGGGTGCCTCAGGGTGTCCATAAACGTTTGGATGGGACAGCAGCTGGAGGCCTTGCTTGTGACAATACCTGGGTGCCTCACCCAGAGCCTCCATCCCCACCCAGGTGAGGAACACCTGAGTTAGAGATCCTGGAATCACCAGCTCGGCCTCAGTCTGGCCAAAACTCCAGCTAGTCTTTAGCTAGTCTTCGAGACACCGTCATTGGGAGTTTGTGTGGGGAGTTATTTTCCCTTTTGTGTTGGCCACCGTCTGCCCAGGCTACAGTTTCCCTCAGCACAGAGCAACACATCGTGCCAGCGTCTCGAGGCCTTGTTACTCTCTGATGATCCCAGTCCACACATTAAGAAGCAAGTACAGCTCCGTTTGCCCTGGGGACTCTGACGGCCCCATGACTGCTGGCCCACCCCTGAGCTCCTCTTCAGAAGCTTCCAGCATTTCAGACCCCAGACACTGAAAACATGGTAGCCCAGAAGAGAGCAACCTCGAACCATGATGCCGCCTTCGATTATGTGAGTTTCCTCATCTATCTACAGGCAACTTTTCATGTTTAGGGAACTGTCAGAAATGCACAGGGAAAAAAATGGCGGCAGAGTGTAGAAGACAGCCCACCGAAGGGGCCGGGCCACTTCTGCCCCTCTTTCCCTAGGCTGGGGCCTGATTCACTCTCAGCACGGGCTCCGACTCACAGGAGGCCTTGCTGTTCCACACTGGGTGGCTGACGGCACTGCAGACCCGCCTGAACCCTCTCTTCACGCCGCTTACGTGCAGAGCACCCACAATCGCACCTCATTTCCTCTCATCCACCTTGACTGAGGCAGAAAAAGGATAAACAGCAAGTGCTGTTGCAGATATCCATCCAAAGTGGTAATTATGGCATCATTATATTCGCTATTTTACTTGTCATGTCCTATTAGAAGGTAACAAGATCATTGTCAGTCAGATTGTGGAGATAATTAGAGCATCTATAGGTTAGCGGGGAACCAGACTGTGCTGGTACCCATCAACGCCGAGGTGCTGAGCGTAATTAGAGAGAAAATATGCAAAGGTTGGATGAACGAAGCCCTGGGGATTAAATACCGTGACTGATCTGAGAGTGACTCTTCCACGTCCTGGCACCGCAGATGGCGGCGTCAAGCTAGGTGTATGACAGGCAGTTCTGCTGGGAGCAGCACATCCAGACGCCACTGGCTGCCTGTAGGGCCCTGAGCAGGGCCGAACTTGGAAAACACCGTCTACCGCATTTTCCAATCCACTGGTTTTTCCTCCCGGTTCTCCAGCCCAGGGGTTGGTGCTAAGGCACGGGGCAGTGGGAAGTGGCCTTCTACTCCAGTAGTCGCTGCCTGCTCTTCTCTGCTGCCAATGCCTGGGGGCCCACCAAGAGTCTTGTCAAGGGTCTTGGGATGTCCTCCCCAGTGCCCCCTCACCACAGATGGATTCGGAGTCCCCACTTCCCTCCACTCCCATGTCCAACGCCCGCCCAGCACCACCTGACCCCACTAACCATGACTGCCGCTGGGCTTCTTTCCCAGTAAGACACAAACACCAATCCAAAGACCAATGTCATTAGGTTGATACGAGAAAATTTAACAACTTTTTACATCGTGAAAAAACAAAACAGATTTTAGAGGACAGAGAAGTCTGCAAACCAAGGAGGGATACACCACGGACGCCAACGAGACACGGGAAAATGCCAGGAAGTCAACACACAGCTCAGTCCAGGGGTGAAACGCAGAGGAAGGAGCAGAGGGCGCCGTCCTCACGGGCCCCACCCAGGCTTCTCGCCGATGCCCAAAGCCCACGCTTGGGCTCTGAGTTTGGAAGCAGGGTCGGGACACAGCACTGGCTAACTTGGCTCACACACGTCATCTACAACGTCCAAAAGAACCTTCCCGTGAGTTTTACAGTATTTTTGTTTAAAACACACAAACAAAAAAAGTAATCCGTAACTGACCATGGGGGGCGCAGATGTCTATGGAAACTAACTGGTGGAAGGCTAACTGGCCCGGCAGGGTGGCCAGCCACCGCAGGAGAACCTCCTGGCCTCGCGCGGGCCGGGGTCAAGGCGCTTCTCTCCGAGAGCCTGGTCTTGCACAAGTACGGCTTCTTGCCTATGTACCGATGGCCACTGCACACAAACAAGCAGCTGGAAGCTTGGTTCACATTTTTTAATAACATGGCACAGTTTACATTACACAAGAGGCTCCGCCGATGAGAACATGCTGAAGATTCAGTTGCTTCACTTTGCTTTTCACATAGGGTGTCTAAAAGGACTTTGTTACATACGGGATCAACAGCAGAAAGGTCTGTATAGAACAATCTCTTTACAATACCGAAAGCTACCACTACAGTTCCAGTGTACATATTCCTTGGATTTTTTTTAGTTGTTGTCTTTAAAAAATAAAAACAAAAACAAAACAAAACAAAAAAAACACTGCACAACATCTGGTGTTCACAAAATCTGAAGCTCACAACTAAACCTTCAGTTTACTACTAAAATAGATCTCTCTGCTTATTAGAAACAATGGTCTGTAGTTAACTTTTTTTTTTTTTTTTTTGCAAAAACAGGATAACAACGTCAGATAGCACTTTAATATACTAGAAGACCAAATGGAACTAGTTTTATTTCATACATGTATTTTACAATCCAGTAGACAAGATATATTGTATTTCTCTGCTAGTAAAGTCATATTCTCTCCAAATATGTAGACAAGAGGTTTAATGTATTATAAAAGTATCATGAAGAGACATTAAGATTGATGCAAACTCAAAAACACGCGCGCACACACACGTCTTATCCTCTGCCACCTCCTGCCCTCTGGAAGTCTCGCTGGCTGCACGAGGCTGACCTGTTTGGGCCAGGCCCAGGCCTTGTTACTAACTGGAGCACCCTGCGTCACCGCGGGAACCGCGCCTCGCCCCGCGGTTATTGAGTACAGTGGAAACATATCCATCATCTGAGAAAACTCAACGCTTTCTTTCAGGATCTGTTTGGGTGTAATCAAATCGCACTGCGAAATGAGTAAGTGTGTATATGAACGACACGGGACACTCAACAAAGGGATGGTTCCCAGAGGCGTGTGTGAACTCGCGTGACTGGTGGGGACGCAACTCTGGCAGACACCACCACCGGCCCCTGATCCTGGCATCTGACAAATCCACCCTCCCTGGCACTGCTGCTCCTGTCCTCAGTTACCTTCCTGGGGCGCCCTGGCCCCTGAAGCCCACAAGCAGCAACTTCAGATGCAAAGTTCCAGCCTGGGGTCCCATCTGCAAAACAGATGTTTCTCCATTGGAAAAAAAACAAGCAAGGAAAACAGAGTCATATCACGTAAGCGCTTGTTCAGGGAAAATATGACCTTAAGTATGTAGTCAATGGATTTGAAAAGGCTCCTTTGAGTAGGCGGGCTTTTGAGAGAAGCCCTAACGTTCATTGCATAGTTGAAGGGTTCAGCTGTCTCTAACGATGCGCGGGACACAGCCCTAGCAGGCCGCGCTCACTGATATCAGGTTTGCAAACAGCACATTTCAAGAAGTATTAACGTATTATGTCACTTAATCTTTATCTATTTACATCTGTACAAAGTAAAGCTTTCGTCTCGCCCTTGCATATACGAACCACCAGCTCACGAAGCCAGCTTCTCACACGCCTATGTACACGGCCTCCCCTGCCCGTCCGAAGGCTCTGCACGATGGATGGTGCGGGCTCCCCGTTACGGAATCGGTGTGTGTTGTCTTTACGGTTTTGGTTGAAATCAAAAAGTTTTATACAAGGAACAAAGAGTAGGAGACATGAGAACATATGACTGAGCTAAAAGATCTGAAAAATTTCAACATAGAATATACAAAAACATTTCAAAATCTGCACGGAGTCTGTACACTTTTTACAAGGGCGGAGGCGGGCCGGCCAACGGTCCGTGCGGGGCGCAGGCGTCGGCCCGCTGTCGGGGCGCCTGTCCGCTCGTCCCCTTACCGCGCCTCGATGTCCTTCAGAGTGTGGGAGGGCGGCCGCTCCCTGATCTCGGCGGACAGAGGCGTAGTCCTGCGCGGGGAGCCCGGGCGGCCCCCCAGCGTGGAGATGAGCGGGGGCGGCGCGCTGAGCGCGGCCGCGGGGGGCGTCTTGTTGAGCAGCCCGTTCTGGTGGGCCGTGGGGCTGATGCGCGGGTAGTGCATGCTGGGCAGGCCGGGCGCCAGCAGGCCGGGGTGCGGCAGGCCGTCCAGGGAGGCCGCGTGCACGGCGTGCAGCCGCGGGTGCTCGTAGTCCTCGCGCAGCACGTGCAGGCGCTCGCGCTCGTCCAGGTGGCCGGCCCGCTCGTGCTCGCGCCGCGGGTCCACGGCCAGCGGCGGGTGGTGGTGGTGGTGGTGGCTGTAGTCGTGCGGCTCGCGGTCCCGGAAGGAGCGCTCGGCCTCGTACAGCCGCGGCGCCGACAGCCGGTGCAGCGGGTCGCCGCGCAGCAGAAAGTCCCTGGCCAGCGGGTCCCTGCGGTGCACGTCCAGCTCGCGGTAGGGGTCCCGCAGCGGGTCCCGCATGGGGTCCCAGTGGAAGGACGGGTAGGGGAAGCGCTCCCCGCCCGGGAGCGGGCTGAGGCCCATGAAGGGGGTCATCATGCGGGTCCGGTCCAGGCTGCCGATGCCGCCCATGGGGTGCAGGCCCGCCACGCCCACTGCCATGGGCACTGAGGCCAGCGGGGCGTGCGCGCCCGAGGCTGCGCCGGGCGGCTCGGCGGCGCGCGGGGGCTGCGCGGGCTCGGCCGGCAGCTCGTGCTCCTCCCTGCGCTCCTCCTTGACCTTGACCTCGGCGCTCTTGCGTGGGTTCTCGTAGGTCGCCTCGCCCTTGCGCGGCTCGGCCTCGCGGCCCGAGGTGCTGCCCGGCCGGGCGCCGTCCAGCGCTGGGGTCCGCACGTAGGGCGAGGGCGCGCGCGCCAGCTGCTTGGCCTCCTCGCCGGCGCGGGCCTCGTGGCCGTGCGCGTCCTTGTCGGGCGCCGCGCCCTCCTTGGCCTTGTGCTCTTCCGCGGCCAGGTCCTTCCGTGGCTCCGGGTGCTCTCTCTCCCTCTCTTTGGGCTTGTCCTTCTCGCGAGCCTCTGCGTTCAAATGGCCCCTGATCTGCTCGGCGGAGCTGCGGCTGTGTCCCAGGGCGGTCGCCGGGAGGATGGGTGCTGGTGAGGGGTGGCTGGAGTGCCTCTTCTCCGCGCAGTCTCTGCACAGGGGAGGGGACACAAGCACGCAGGTGAAATGGCCTGGCGCCCGGCAGGGTGCGGATGGAATGGTGGTGAAGAGGCGGGGCGCGTCCCCTGCCCTGCGTGTGGCCAAGCCGGCCACCTGATCCTACCTGCCTAGACTTTGGAAGACGCTTCCTGGGGCGGGGCGAAGGACCAGGGAGGAGGGTGAGGGAAGAGCGGGGACCATCCTAGCTGGGGAGAGCCACGCGCCCCCATCAAGATCGAGATGGTGGAGGAAGCACTTTCAGAAAGCCAGAAGGGACCTGCCCGGTCTCTGAGCCAGAGATGGGGCCGCGGAGCCGGCTGTCCAGATTCTCAGAATGCTTCATGTTAAAAGTCCATTGTAAGAGCCCAGGAGCAAAATGATTCCCATCTTTGGACGCAGTGCCAGTGGAAGGGAGAGTGGAAGGTAAATATTAAGGGCGTCTCCACCTCCTGACACCCAGAACTAAGGCGGCAGACAGGAAGAACGAGCTCCGAGGCCCAGCGGTGGAGGTGGGAAAGGAATCCAGGGGCTCAGGAATCTGGGGCCACACTCGACGGTGTGCATGGGTTAGTAAGAGCCAAAGTCCAAGGCAGAGCAGGCCAGGGTCACAGAACCTCTTGGGGAAATGGAGGACAACTTAGCGCTCACTCAGGAAGGAGTGTGTGAAACAAGAACATCAGAGACTTGGCGAGGACAGGGACTTCTGAGGACTGCGAGGGGCCGTTAGGTAAAACCCGAGTTGAGATGAAGAATCACGCAAGGCTCAGGGTGGCCCAGACAGACCTGGCCAAGGTGAGGAGAGGAGAGAAGCAAGCTGTCAGAGGGCTCAGAAAGGCCAGAAGACCAGGTGGCCATTGCGTGGGGGACACATGGACATTCCCCTACACATCTGCATTCCTAAGCCTACGTAGAAAGGCCGAAGGAATGACCGTAGGGGAAGACAGAGGAAGAGCACATTTTTTTAAGCTTCCTGACTCAATCGGGAAGCCGCGTGAATCTGCCAACACCCTGAAAGGTGTGTTCTAGTCAGTGACAGGTGAGCTGGAGAGCTCCAGGTCTAGCGCTGGTCTGCTTTGGCCACTTTGGCCCCTTGCAGCTCAGAGCTGCATGCAGTCCACGACCTGCCATTGGCTAGCGGATTCTTATCATACCGCTCTGCTCGGGAGAATTCGTTTCTTCTGCACGAAAGAAATCAACCAGCACACCCTGATGGCCTAGGATGAGCATCTAGTATCTGTACACAGCCTGCCAAGTCACACTCCTGAGTTACCAGCACACACTGCACAGTACACACAGTAAAGAAAAAGCCAAGATTCGGATCAAACTTCAATCCTAAGTACCGAGAGGACATTGTTAGACACTTTTCTCAAGCACATCTTGTGTGTCCCTTCTCAGTTGATTTAAAATGGAAACAGCCTGAAGGAGGAGAGAGCGGTGGGGGCGCGGTTCAGAATGCTCCTGACTCTCTCTGGAGAAAACACAGATGCTCCTCTTTAAGGCAACTTCCTTTTCAGGCACAGGCTCCCAAGTGCAGAGACAGCGGTGGCCAGTATAAGTGACTGTCCCCTGGGAAAACCAAACCAACACCAAGGCTTTGTTTTGACCCATCTCTGAATCTAGGTTAGTACGATTTTACCAGTCATCTGTGAGCCCCAGGCTTTTGAGTTTGAACAAAACTTGAGAAAAACATGATGAGGAAATGCAAAGATGACTTTCTACAAGCAAACAAAAAGAGAGGAAGAAAGAGGCCTGTGGATGGAGGGATGGACTGCGCGGGCGTGAAATCAAACATGGCGTTGAGTCATGCTGTGTCTGCCCGGGCTCCCCCTCCTGTGTCTCAGTCAGGCTCCTGTGTGGCACGCTAGCGCTCGAGGGCTGGGGCTGTGTGCACTGCCGCAGGGCGGCTGGGGTGTGCTTGTCACCATGCACTGCCTCCGGGTGCTGGGACCCAGGGCCGCTGGGACCCAAGGCTGCTGGCACTGGCTGGCTGGGAGGGAGCTGGGGCTACGGGGCAGCTGGAGCTCAAGGCTGGGACGGGGAGGGCGGGTGGCCGGTTCCACTGGCACAGAGCGGGCTCCCCCACTGGGACTCCAGAGCGGTTTCTTTCCGTACCTTTCTTTGTCATCTTTACTAACAGAAGAGTCTCGTTTATCTACATCTCTATCTCTGTCATGAGCTGCAGCGGACGCGCTGCGCTCCAGCTCCCCTGGCTTCAGCCAGGGCGGAGGGGTCGGGAACGACGGAGGCGTCCGGTGCAGCCGGTTCCAGGGCTCGTGAGGGTGGCTAAAGCTCTGCACACTGGGGCCATCCTTGTGGCCGAACACTGAGTTGGGTGCTGAAATGGCGAAGTGGGGAACAAAAAGGTTTGAGAGAGATTATACAGCCTGCTGTGATGGAGGTACTCACCAAAGCTCTCAACAGCGTCAGAGTTAAAATGAATACATGTTATTGGGAGCTGGAAAAGGAAAGGAGATCGACACAGTCATTAGAGGAGCTCCTGTCCTGCTCTGGAGAGGCAGCGCACAGCTGTTTCAAAATTTTAAACCAAAAGCAAAAGTGGGGATAGGGTGGGTGAGGGCATTAAAAACGAAAGGGACCGAACAGGTGTCAGATCACCTGCTCACGCCCATCTGGCGCACGCGGAAGCTCCGCGCAAACGGAAGGGCAGGCTGTGACGGCGTGCGTCGTCAGCTCAGAGTTCCCGCTTCCTCTCCCTGCCAAGCCCCGCGAGGTGGCCGCTGGCGTCCCTGACACGGGCAAATGACAACGACCCCCGAGACCACGTGGGACCTCGACCTGAACACATGCAGAAGGCCTCCACGCTGTCCTTTAAAAAGCCCTCACTCGCTCTGACGGTGGCCCAGAGCTATACTTTAGGGCCCCTGTGCCCCCAACATAGGAACGAACACGTCCGCAAGAGCACCAGCGTGGCGTGGGGGCGCGCACAGGGCTGCAGCGCCTTCCAGGTCAGGAGGCCGCGCCCGCTCCTGACGCCTCTGGGCTGGTCTTGCTGTCCTGCTATTCTTCATGAGATGAAATTTAAAAACTGTTTTTACTCCTAATGGAAGCTGCAGCCAAACCCGTGGGTGGCAGACAGGGAGTCCAGAGGAAGCTACGCAGTGAGGTCAGCTTTTTGTAGCAATCAACTCCACGTCCTTGGCCCCGGGACATACGTGACCAGTGGCCTTAAAATAGTGGTTTTGCTCACTTAGACCCAACTCCACCGTCAAGTCTGCCGCTGCAATCGTGTAACCCAGCTTTGCTCCCAGGGGCGTAGCTTCTCTAGGGAGGTCCTGAGTCAGAGGAGATCTAGGCAGGTAGGAAGAGCTACAGGTACTCACTGACTGAGGGGTTTCCGAGTCCCCCGAAGGCGTTGCCACCAACCGCTGCTAGGCCCGTGAAGGTAGACGGCCGATTGAAAGGCTCTGCAAACAGAGGCAGGAGGCAGGACGGGGCTCAGACTCCCCAGTGAGGACGGGAGCTGCGGGGGCGGGCAAAGCAATGCCAACCCCCGCCCGCCCACACCTGGCTGGTCTTCCCAGTGGAGTCGGGCACTGGGCTGGGAAGTACCTGTGGGGGCTGTGTCACTGCCCTCCCCCGGGGACACAGGAGTCCCCGTGTTCTAAGGTGCCTTCCGGCCCCTGCTGCCCTCTCCCAGCGGATGCTCTGCAGCCTCTGCTGGGGCAGCAATGAGACCGCATCTTAGACTCCTGGGGATGAAATCCTACTGTGCGCCGCCCACCTGCTTGTCCACTTGCAGAGAACATCAGATCAACAAGGGCCACAGCACCAAAGGCCCTGGCAACATCCTCCTGTCTTTCCTCCACAGCTGAAGGTGCCTTGGCTGTAGAGGGTGTCACCTCCTCCCAGAGGCTGGCAGGCTGCCCTGTTCTCCAAGTCCCTGAGATACCCAGGATAAGCTTTCCCTGGGCACCATCATTAACTCGGGGCAGAGCAGGACTGGGCACAGACCTACTAGCAAAGGCAGTGAGTCCTGGAGGTGGTGCCACATGCTGACTGTCCCCCAGGGGCAAGGGAGTTCTGGAGGACCATCACCTGAGTGCTGGCGGCACAGCAGGAGTGCGTGTCACCCCACAAACGTGAACTCACCTAGGTGGGCAGCAGGGCTGAGGAAGTTGCTGTGATGAGGAGGTGGCCCAAAGGGGGTCCCCGTGGGGTGTGCAGCACCTGCTGAGTCAAACACAAGTCAGTGCTTACGGAAGGCCAGCTCTAGGACGCGAACCACTCCACGGGCCAAGGGCCCAGGAAGCACGGAGGGCGTGGGAGGAGGCTCTGCCTGCCCGCCGGCAGGCAACACAACAGGCAAGACAGACAAGTCCCCTCGTCCTGCTCCGCCAGGACGAGTGCAGCCTAGGATTGTGGGAGTGAACGGCTCTTCAGTGCCAGGAAAAGCCAGTGTCCTGGTAGGTTCAGTAGCAAACCCCTCGCCTGCCAGGGCGTCCCGTCTACACTGAGGTCCTTCCTCTCATTTTCTCCTCACCTACATTCGCTTCCTGACTTTTATTGTACCCGGTATGTACACTTTTAAGTTGCCTCAAATCCTTGTCCGGAAGGAGGCTGGGAAAGGCAGGAAAGAGGGGAAGGGAGGGCGAGAGTGGGCGTGAGTTAGGGAAGGACAGTGTTTCCCCAGCTCAGGCCGTGGGGCTGGGCCACTCGCAGCGCAGACCTGAGAGGGCAGCGCGGGGACGGGGCATGGCTGCTGATGAGTGCCGCTGACGGGTGCCCTGCCCTGCAGCTCAGAGCCGGCGTCGGTCTCTGAGAGCGAGATAGAAGTGGCTGACTTTAACTAATACAGACTACTACTGAAGACCAGGCTGAAGTGCTACCAGATCCCTCTAGATGAAGTGCGGCCAGGGCCTGGATTCACCCCTCTACTAAGCACGTTCCATAATCCCTGGCATTTTGTCTAAGTTCCAATACATGAGTGCAAATTCCCTCAGGAAAGAGCACAGGAGGTTGTCCCTGGGCTGCCAGGGCCGCCCAGCACAGGAGAACCATGGGTCAGGCACAGCCTCTCAGCATCTGAAGGCACCTGGGCTATTGCCCATATGGTGGCTTGTTTCCCACCTGGGAGTGTAGAGATCACACCCCACAGCTGCACAAAGTGGGCCTGCTCTGGAACCTTCAGCAGGCACCACCAGCTTGCCAACTTAATAAACGCTTGGCCACATGCTGTCTGTGCAGTACAAGCTGATGGATGCTTCAACGAAGACCAGAGCTTCATTCCATCCAGGGTCCCAGGGGTGCCCACAGTTCCAGAATTATCAAAGCAAAAGACGCCAATTCATCCACTTGGCTCAAATGAAAGCCAGAGAGAAATCTCTTCCTCTCCAAAACCTGCTCTTAATGTGGCCATGTCTAAGGCTAGGCTCCATGGCCACACAGCCTTCAAATATGTCCCTTGACAGAACTGACAGGGGAACCCTGAGACCTTAGCAATTCCATGCACCCTCAAGGGTGGTCCCCTTGCTCTGGCACAAGGCCCGTGATAAGGATTTCTCGCGTTGTCTCTTCCTCCGTGGGAGAGCCTTGTGCACCCAACATGAGCCGGACAGTAGCAGGCTGGCTGGCAATGAAAGCTGCTCTCTGAGGGTCAGAAACAGGGAACCCGTCACCACTCAAGTGCACAGCGGGCGTGAAGCTGGGGTGCTCGTCACCAGAGCCGGCCCAGTGCTGCCATTTTTAAGTATTTACAGAGCAGAGCTCTGTGCCAGCGACTGTGCTCTCAAAGTAGCTTTAGCAGACTGGGCACAAAGGGCCCTGAGCCCAGGGCCGCTCTCATGCTTCAACCAGCCCTTGCCCTGGTCTGCACGTGCCTGGAGCTGGGGGACTGAGGCCTGCCCTCCTCCCAGCCAGGAGCTGAGTGGCCCACCTTCTGTGTCACAGCCCACATCACTGACAACAGCTCCACTGTTTTTTCTCCCCAGACCCTGAAACACAGCCGACGAGTGTCACAGTGCAGTCACCCCGTGCTCTGTGCAAGTCCCCACAGTGCCTGGCACCCTTCTTCTGATTGGCCCTCATGATCTTCCCCATCTTTTTAGTAGCATCTGAGGACCAGACGTGCTGTGTGACATACTGGTTCTGTGCACAGGAACCAGCAGCCGCAGCTCCAGAGTCCCGCGGGGCAAAGACGACCTCTTTTCCTTCTGGATGTCCGTGAGGCCGTCTTGCCACACGGCACAGACCCCGCTGCTTAGGTGGTGAGTGGGTGGAGGCACAGAGCCCAGGCGGTATTTATGTAGCTACCTGAGATGGACATTTCTCAGCTCTCCTCACCCCTCTGAACTCACCAGCGGCAGAGAACAAAGTTGAAGGCCGAGCCAGGTCATGGGGGTGGTGGATGGCTCCAAAGAGACTGGGGCCTGGAGGGCGGCTCAGGAATTCAGGCTTCAGTCCGAAGTCCAGCTTGTGGGGGTCTGACTGCATCTGTTTCTGCAGCGGCAAGGGGACAACAGAAGATGAAATCCAAGCAAGCAGCGGGAGGAGACTCAAGAACCCAAGAGCCCAGTGCAAATGGTGCCGCACCGGGTGCCAGCCCTGGTGAAGGTCAAGGTCAGGAATGCAGCGAGAACCGGGCGACCCTTGAACCATGACCCTCGCGTGCCAGGAGCAGGTCCACCTAGGAGGGGTCGGCAGGGGCTGCTGCCGGGCAGCACCTGGTTCTCGTGGCAGAAGCTTGGAGGGCAGGCCTACAGTCTGGTCTGCAGCTGCCCCAGAGGACGGCAGCCACGTCCCGTTCATTCACACTGGTGCTGTGGGCAGGTTTATTATTTTGCTGTAAAGGTCCATTTTAGGAAGTTTTAAAATGATAGCATTTTAAAGTTCATTTTATTAGGAATTCCGTGTGAATAATCTGCTTTGTAAATTAATTGTTTAATGCCTCTTAGCCATACTCCAATAGATTACAGCACATTAGTAACTGAACATTATGAAGAAATATTTGCATGCCTACAAGCTAATTTTCTAGTGATCACTGTTACGTAAAACACACACACACACACCCCAAAACAAAATGAAAGCAAATTCGGCGTATCAGTTTAACTAAGAGGGATGTTTCTTCTTGTGACTACCCCAATCACCGGAGGAGGCGGTGGTGGCTGGTCCAGGCCTCTGCCCGTGAAGACCCTCTCTTGCTATGAAGTCCTGGCTCCATTTTCTCTCACCTGGCCACCCTGAAGCTAGTCCTCTCACTCACTTTCCTCTGAGGCTGTAGATATTGGCCAGTCTGCTTCTGGGCCCTGGCATCTCTCTGGAGGTGGGCAGCCCTCTTGCCTGCATGGCTTTGAAGCTGCCCACCTTCTTATTTCTTGACAGCCTTCTTTCCGAGTCAGTTCCACACTTCCCAGACAAGTAGGCCCTCCTTGTCCACCACCTCCTGTGGCCCAGGACCCCGAGCTGAGCTGGGCTGCCCTTCCTACTGTCAAGGGCTCCTTCAGCGCCCGGGGAGTGCTGTGGGTGCGTCTGGCCCTGTCCTCGCCCCACCTCCAAGTCCCCTCTTCCTGACATCCTTGCCTGCTGCACAAGAGGAAGCCAATGGAGAAGGTCTGTAGAACAGAGCGGCGTGAGGGTGGGGGTCCAGGAAGTCTGCGTCCCTCAGCACTGTCAGAGCCCCTCGTCCTCACTAGGGTGAGACCTGCTGGGGAGCTCGTGGCTTCAGGCACCCACAAGTCCTCACTACGAGTGCCTGAGCAGCTAGACGGTGCTAGAGGCGACGGTGCCCTCTGAGCCCGCTCAGTGAGTGGCCTCTGCGGGAGGCCCCAGAGCACCGGGCGGCTTCACTAAAAGAATGAGTGAATGAGCGCCATGCAGCAAGGGGAGGGGACTGCTCTGACCCACAGGGACTGCCATAACGAAGTCCCACTCAAGCAAGAGCAGGACCCCAAACCAAGCCTGACTGATTCACTATGAATCTATAAAAATCTTGTGAGTACCTCCTTTAATTTGGTTGCCAAATTATTTAGTGCTGATATGGCATGGTACACAGCACAGTGTCATTAAACGCGACTTAGGTCCATGAAGCAAGATGGAGCCTGGGGATCACAAACAGTTTATGGGAAGGGAAGATGAATGGAGCCATCTCCTGTTCAAGGGGTCTTGCTGATTGAATGGGGATAATGAAAGCCGGAGTCGCCAGGGGTGTTTCTGTGGAGAAGCTGCTGCTACATACAGCATCCTTCATCTCTTTAAAGCAAAGGACAAAGGAAGACATCTTGTACCTGTGGCTCCGCTGGCTGCGTTGCCCAGAACCAGAAGAACGCTGAACTAATCAGCAACACCTGGTTTGCTATTCTAACCCGTAAGGTCCTGACCACATCTTGTCTAAGAAGAAGGGAGGTGAGCAGAGCTCCCTGATGTGCGGTCAGCACACGGCAGGTGTCCACCAAAGCCAAGGGTCTTGCTGAGGTTTGCTCCTCCCTCCAGCTAGGTTTGGTCTTTGCTTCAGAATCACTGAACCCTGCCATGTGACTGGCACGTCCTCTTTGCTTGTGGGTCTCTGGATGGCCCTCCGATGCTGCCAGGACCTAGTCACACATGAAGAAGTGGACCAAGCAACCTCTGCTGGAAGGACCTGCCAGGACGCTTCCCACCACTTTCCCAGGCTGCAAAGACCCAGGCTAAAGAGTGGACGCCAGGCTCCGCGTTCCCAAGCCAGGCCCTGGCACCACGTCACATCACTGCCCAGGGGCTCTCGCTCCTCCCTCCTACGTCGGGAAGCCTCTGGTCCAGTGTGGCCCAGAAGCGTCTGTGTGGTGAAAATGAAAAGGACCCGCCCCTGGTGGTCCAGCAAGCACTGACTGACTTTTAATACCTGGACGGGTCACCAGGAGGGCTGCTGGAGGTCAGGGCGGGCCCCGTGCAACCTCCAGAAGGCTAGCTGTGGTCACACGCACTGCTGGCAGAGGGTCAGCACTGCCGCTGCCCCCGGGGCGTGAATGTCATTTCCCCAGAGCCCAAGGAAGCCAGCACATCAGCTGTGACTGAAAGACAGAACCCAGACCCTCCCCTTGGCCTTCTCAGCCTCTACGCATCCTCCATGTTCTCCTTCTCGCCCGCTATGATTACAACCTTTATTTTAGGATTTAATCCATATTTAAGACCTTTGGATCAGTAAGATGACAAATTTATCAAAAAGGAAAGATGCACCGGGGAACCCCCAGTCTGCTTTTGTTCTGGGATGCTGCTGGTGGCTTCCCTCATTGAGGTTTCCAGACGGCTTTCCCGGAGGGACTTCTCCCATCTCCGCTCTTCAGACCCCGTTTCAAATGCCCTTACCCCGGTGCTCCTGGGTAGATCACAAGCTCAAGCCCCCACCCCCACGAACCAGGAAGGTCGGACTGACCTTGACTTTCTGTTGGTGGTGGTAGATCTGCCAGGCGATGTGAACATGCATAGCACACCACTTCCCTGGTTTCTGGAACAAGAAGAGCAATGTGGTCAGGAGGAGACACTTCAGGGTAACCCCCGGCAATGCCCCCAAGCTCTCAGCAGAACCTGGCTGCAGAGACTTTGTTCGTGAAACAAGAGAGCTTTGTGCCTCCAAGTGCCTCCCGTTAGCAGCCCCGCCAGGCCCAGTCACCAGGGACTCGCGGCCGCTCTCCCCCTCTTCCCGGGGCCTAGACGTCAGCCGCCACTCAGGAAGCCATACTTGACAAGGACCCCCGGTTACCAAGGACAAGATGGGAAAAGCCTGAATCCCACTTTGTGCCTCTTCTTTCTTTTCTGGTGCCAGCTGGCAGACCTGGTGAAGTAGGAAGTCCTACTTAACAAACGCTGCTGGGCTACAGTGCAAATCAGCTGTTCACGAGGGCTAATTAGGGACGTCTGAATCAAATCCAAACAAGGAAGGGCACAGGGCCTGTCATAACCTCCCCATGCTGTTGCTTCTTTAACCCCCAAAGTGGGACAGTGGAATCCATCCCATTTCTATGTAGGTCCAGCGACCACATGCTTCACTGAGAGCCAAGTCCCGCTCACAGTGGGGCACTGCTTGTTTCTAAGGGGAGGGCGAAGGCATTCCTTCCTCCCTGCTCTGCAGGCTTCTGCAGATACCAAGCCCCTCCTCCACCCCTGGAGGAGTGCACATCAATTCGCATCTCCCAGATTATTTCGTGCCTTGCTTTCTGAGCAGTGGAGTGACTGCAAGTGTACCTCTGCCACTCGGAGCAGGGACCACCTCTGTCTGCTTCCTGCCAAGCAATCTCCTCTGAAGCTTACAGTGCATGCGTGCTAACTACTGGACAGAGAAGAAAACAGCCCCGTTCTGCACTGGCAAAGGACAGAAACTTCTGGTTTCCGTAGCAAGGAGCTGTTCCTGAAATACACACTCAGGACTCTTCTCCTGTGATGGACGTAATTACGGGGTGCCTGAAATCACAAGTAGCACACTGCCTCACCTAAGTGATGACACGCATCTCCTTGTTCCCTTTGGAGAAGGTGGATTATCTGAGAGTATGCATCAGAAATGGGTAAGCACAGCAGGGAATCCACTGCCATTCATCTACCACCTGTCCGCCACCCGGCCCGGCACAGGGAAGCCGGCATTCATACAGAGGCCGTCTGCTGGCCAGGCACCAGACTGGACATTCTGCTTTAACCAATGCTCACAGTGTCCCTTCCCACACCAGAGAGACAGGTTGAGTGGCTGTAGGAGTCAACAGCGCTCCGTGCTGCGCGAGGGAGCCACGGCTCACGGTACGTATTTTCTAACCCTAGAAGATGCTGATTTCAGCCTATCGCTTGTCTTTCTCCCTGAGATCCAATCAAACTTTCTGCCAGACCTGCTCACAACAGAGTTGGACTCAGCTATATCTGTCACATAAATAAAAAGCCCGTGACCTGGCCTCCTCCACTGCTCCGAGCAAAACCACTTGGGTCCCGTGTATCGCAGGACCCGAAAGCCCAACCACCATGCTGCAGCCCGCCAGGCACTGCTGGTCACAGACCTGCATTTCCAACCCACAGGGAGTCGAACAGAGGTTGCAAAACAGTTCTAGAAGAAGCTTTCTTACCCTTAACATAGGTCTGAAAGGATCTGTCAACTGTGAAGAGAAAATGACAACTTGGTTACACGCCTGTCACTCAAACAATTGCTCTAATTAACAGATTTGTAGTGCTCATTAGGAGGGGAAATTAAAATGTTAGAATCTTACTTTTAAATGAAGCCCTTTTGGAGAATAATTAACCCATTTTCACACCATCAAAAGTGCCAAGTGTCCCCTCCCCCACCGACATCAACGCTGACAAGCCCCATCCAGTCAATGGCAGTGAGCCCTGGGCAGCCGGGCCCGGCACTGTCCAGCACGAGGTTCCCGGGGATCCCTTCCATAGCACACGGCGGCTGGGGGAGAGTGGTCTGAAGAGGCAGACTCAGGGCCAATGCCGAGGGGACGCCACGGGCCCGCCTCTGCACCGAGGAGACCCTGCTCCCACAACACGTGTCACCGCAGGGAGCGGCTGCTTTCTGGACCTTCCCTAGGCATCACGAAAGCTTCCGCACGTCTACCTACCCCCAGGGAAGAGACCACACTGGGAAAGGCAACCGCTTTTTCACATTTACTATAAAAATAAATATAACTAACAATCAACGAGACAAGATCATACCTACTGTGTAACTGCTACTTCTCCTTTGGAAGTAGGTGCAGTGCACATTATTTGTAAATAACATAACCAAAGCATAATGGATATTTTACTCAGCTCTAGAGCACAAAGGATCCCTGCCACATTAAAAACAGAGGGTCAAGCCGGGTGCAGTGGCGCACACCTGTAATCCCAGCACTTAGGGAGGCTGAGACAGGAGGATCGCGAGTTCAAAGCCAGCCTCAGCAACGGCGAGGTGCTAAGCAACTCAGTGAGACCCTGTCTCTACATAAAACACAAAATAGGGCTGGGGATGTGGCTCAGTGGTCGAGTGCCCCCGAGTTCAGTCCCCAGTACCAAAAAAAAAAAAAAAGGTAAAAAGCAAAACAGAGGGCCAGAGGAGCCACGGGGCCCGGAACGTCCCAACTCTGGGTGGAGAGGCACTAGGTGCTTTTCCATTCTAAGCACCCACAGCCACGTAAGGACTTGTACACAGAAAGGACTGGTCAAATAGAAGCTGGACGAGCTGCAGCATCCAGTTTCTGGGCTCAGACCATAATAAGCCTGTTCTCCCTGCTCCTGCTGGCAGGCCAGCCCTCTCCTGTCACCCATGGGGCCAAGCAGGCAGGAGAGACTGTCTTCCAGGAGTAACGGGCACTCTCGTGCATAGGTGGGAAGAGCCCGTTCCCAAGGGCAGCTCTCTCAAGGGAGCTAGGAGGGTCACGCACAGGGCGCCTGTCCCGTGCGCACACCTGGGTTACCTGAGACCAAGCCTGACTTTGCACGTACCCTCGGGTCCTTCTGAAGTAAAGTGTGAGGGACTGTCCCGGGCCGAGCAGCAACATCGATAGGGTTGGATGTCTACAAATCAATCAGACCACAGCTTAGGAAGCACAAAACACGGACACGAGGCAAAAATCTTTCCTTGTTCTAAATAAAGAAGCAAAACTTCATTTGTTTCATTCTAAATTACAAGACTCATCTTTCTCAGTGAGCACGTGAGCTTTTACAGGCACTGTTTTCTCCGGGCGCTCTGACCAGAGATTGCTCTCCATGCCATCTAAAGCAGAGAGGTGGCCCCAGCACCTGCCACCACAGTGGAAGCCACAGGACCAACCAAACAGGGAAGCAACAGTCAAGACAGACGCTGGCCGGAGCGCCTCTGCTCCCCAGGCAGCCCACGCACTGTGGCCGCCGTTCTGCCCCCTCCAGACATGCCAGGAGATGCCACAGTGAGCACTGTCACGTGTCCAGCGTCGAGTGCCTCTCATGAGATAGCTGACAGTACTGCACAGACTCGAAGCCAACTCCCCCAGTTTAACTGGCAGACGATAACAGGAAATTGCACTCAGGAATTACTCATTGCCAATGGTGGAAATGGGACAAGAGAGCCTGATTCAGGGACCACACGGACCTGGAGTCAGGTTGCTGGTGTCTCTTGCTCCCCACCCTTCTCAACAGCACTGACAAACCTCCTCTGCAGGCTTTTGTCCTGTGGGTGAACCACCACCGAAAGCCCGCTTCAGGCACTGTCATTACTGCCTTGTGGTAAAAGGGTTTTAAAACTATGTAATACCAGTCATTTAAGAAATCACAACTTCTATGACACCCTCCCCATACACAGACCAGAAGTTAACTCGTGTGGAGAAAGAGCTCAAGTTCAGGCACCAGGCTTGCCTCCCCAGCGAAAGAGGGAAGGAATGAAAGGAAAGCAATCAGCTGCGGTGCAAGCAACAATTAAGCTGGAGTTGTTAACAGCCTGATTTGCATACATATGAAGAACTCCACTAATGAACTGCAATCTACATATTCAATCAGGAAGATGGCCTGGGAAGGCCTATTTCACACCAGCGGAGGTACTCTCCTGCTCAGATGTAGTTTTCTGTGTGATTGGATAATTGTGAGTGAGGGAAATAGTCTAATTTATTAAATGACCTACCAGTCTGTTTGGGGATGCACTAGAGATTTGTCCCAACCTAGAAAGGACAGACCAGGGTCTGAGGGAGTAGTAAAGAGCAGGCTGGAGGAAGGAGTTTAAGATCGCCGCCTTCTGATCTCGAGAGAGGAGGCGCTCAGCCAGCCCACCCAGAGCCCTGTGCGTGCGCGACCTTGCACGTCACAGCCACTGGTACACAGAGACCACAGTGGAGGTGCAGCCATCCCACCCCGGGGCGTCTGCTTTCCCGTCTCCAGTTTAAGGCAGCGTGTCTTGGGCAACGAAGCAGGTGCCCATCCTGGGAGGCTGGCCACACCTTGGCGTTCACCTCAGAAATGGGATGGGGAGAGAAAAAAACCCAAAACACACAGCACAAAACACCTCGCTCGAAAAATCTGAGAGAGGTTCACAACGAGAAGAGATGTGCTTTTGGTAGGAGAGCAGAGCAGGGGCTGCACTCGAGTTTAAACACACGTGTCCTGAAAGCCCGGCTTAGTGAACTTCCAGAGGTAACTGGAGCCCACGCTCAGCAGGAGCCCACTGGCTAGGGAGAGAGGAACTGGAAAGGTTAATGTCACAGGAGGGTGTCAACAACCCTGAGTCTTGACCTTGGCAAGCGGACCTTGGTGAGGCTGGGAAGACTGAGAGCCAGGGCGGGCGGAGCACTGCAGCAGACCCCTCGCCCAGGTGAGGCTGCGGAGGACAGGGGGGCCAGGAGGGCACCTCCCTCCGACACACCAGCACATACGACTGCACTCCTGGAACTTCCGTCCAGCCTCTTCCTCATACAATTGACAGACCCAGCCTCGCACCTCTGCCTCAAAAACAAGCTGGTGCTCGGGTGTGATGGATTCCTGGGTAGAAGCTTATGCCCGCGGTGCTGGGAGGAAAGGATCATGTCACGCACATGCAGGCGGCATGTTCTACAGGGCACAGAAAAGCCGAGCTGAGCTGAGCTTACAAGGGTAGTTCCGACTGAAACTTCAATTTTTGCTGAGGCTTAAAACTAAATGGACTAGAAAAAAAGACTCTCACTATAATCCCCAGGGTCACTTAGGATCTGAGCAGTCAGTCACTGTGCAGGAAGAGGAGGGGAGGACGCCTCGTGCCCAGCCGCCCAGCCGGGCCTCCCTGAGGAGATGCGCCCCTGCGTCTGCCCCGTGCCGTCCTTACCTTGGGCTGAAATGCTCCTTGGAGTGAACCGAAGGGGCCGGTGGGTGGGATCATGGGGGGGATGCCCGATACTGCAGGAGGGTAGGAGTGGAAGAGCTGCGGCCAGAGGAGAGGAGAAACGGCTTTAGTCGGAGGCAAGACGTGTTCCCCTTCCCTTCCCACAGAAAGACACCAACACGAGCCAGCCAGGCCACTCAGCCGATGCCATTAGCGACGAGCCGGGAGGGGGGACCACACAGATGCACCACGAATGTTTAACTTAAAAGTTAAAAGTAGTTCAGAATCAGTCAGCCAACAAACGATGTCCCAGATGAGAAGGTCATTAGGAAGGGAGCTTTCTAATTATTAACCGGTAAGTCACATACAAGTCCTAAGTGCGTGGAGGCCGCGATGCATAGGAAAACCAGGAGCGATGCTGGGCCACATCGAATGCCCAGAAAATCACGAGTTAATTAGAAAAAAGAAAAAGCAGCAGGTCCTCCTGAGTGCCAGGACTGTATGCCACTGAAACTCAATTAGTGCTTTTAGATTTTTAATAGTTTGAGGAAATGAGAACATATTCACAGTCCTTGCTCCACTAGGTTGTTCTGGGAGTGGCAATTCCAGAGGACGATTTAATTCTCTCATCTAAAATGGTGACAAATATCTGTGGAAGGGTAAAATAAAATGACTCAGTGTGAACTTTAAACAGAGCTGCCAATTCTCCTAAGAGGCAGATCACAGAAGCTTGGAGATACTGTCCCCTGTAACTAGTAATATGAAACAGCTCCCCCGGGACCGCTGGGCGGGGACATCTACCGGGGAGTCATCCTTGCTCCCAGAGCTGCGACCTCAGAGCACCCTGGAATTCATCTAAGGACCTCTTCAATAAAGCTCGCTGGAGGCTACTCAAGCTGAGCTGCTGACATGTGAGTGACCACTCGATGATGGGAAAGCATGATTTTGAGTGAAAAATACTAATTTTCTTGAGTCCTTAGCCTACCAAGGTCACAACGGAAGGAAAAACCGTGTAGCACTACTGGACGACTATGTGGGCGTACCCTTCCCTCTTGAACTTATTAACTATGAGATGCCATCGCTCTGGGTCCATCCACTTGACCAAACTGCCATGTGGACCTTTAAGTGACACCCCAACTCAGGGTTGTGTCACCTGTCACAGAGATAAACCATGAGGCTCCACACCAGCTCTGGCAGGGCCTGGGGCCCACCGTGGCAGCCTGCCTCTCCCAGGCCGACTCCAGGGTGCTCTCTCCAGTGATGCAGCCAGGATTTCCAGAAGAAGGGACACTGAACGGAACCCACTCGCCCTCCTTCAGAGCTCCACGGAACCCCACGCCTGAGTTTTGGATTCTGAGCATGGCACCTTCCCTGCGCCCGTGCGTCCTGATCCCCAGGCAGCGGAGACCGAGCATTGCGTGTACCACCCGCTCTTAGGACAATGTGAGGACTCCCCAGCGCCCTGCAGGAAGCAGAGTGAGGGTCACCAGCCACACCGAAGCTCGGCCAGGTGGGTATTTCCCTTCACGTTCAGGACAAACACCATTTCCCTTTTGCTCTGTCCCACTGGTGGCCTGTCCCCCTTGGAGCACCCACTTTCCAAAGTCCGGGCCTCTAGGCTGACTGTCCAGCTCCAGCCTGGGCTTGTCTGTGGACTGTGTCCATGGGGCACTGCATTTGGCTGCAGGCCACCAGGCTGAGCAACTTGTGCACTGAACTCCACAGAAACCCTTCTATGAGCTGGCCCCTCGTTTCAATCAGCAAGGCACAGACCAAGGCAAAGTGGTACCACTCAGGGACAGGTCCCAAGAGGGACCCCAGGCCTACTGGGTTCTGAATGTCCATCTGAAAACCTTTCTGCATCAGTGCTGAGAAGCACACGGTGGTCCACGTGGTGGGCACAAGGCTCGCACACGCACCTTGTCTTTCTAAAGAGGCCTCCTTGCGTCCTTTCTGAAGGCACCAGATAAGCGAGTCTTAATTGATTTCTAATATTTCCTAGTCTTGATTTCTCAGCTATGCTCTTGACTAATAAAGTACCTAATTATCTATTTAAAGCTTGAATGAATTCAGTCTTTGCTGAGCAACATTTCCACTGAAATGAGAACACAATCTAAAAATCAAAATGAGAATAGCTGCGAATGGGGAGTCAACACGGCTAAAAGCATTATGATTTTTCCTTTCTTTCTGGTTTCACTTAAAAATTTTAAAAATCCATTGAGCAAAGAAACTTGCAAATTTTCAGATACAAATGATGCAGTATTCACCCCATAATCAAAATATCACAAGTATTCAAGGTCTTTGTATAAAGAGACACTCTTGTCTTCTAAGTCGATGCACATGTAACAGGTTGGTACCAATTGAAGTTCTGGAATGTATACTTAAAATTTCATCTTGTAAGCAATGAAGAATGAGCTCGAGGAGAAAAGGTGCATTCATTTTAATGTTAAGGCTTTCTTTAATCAAATGATATTTTCATTGTGAATTTGAAATACGCTCAGGGGACAGTATCAGCCATGTGCAAGAGTATTCTGTAGTTAGTGTGGAGTAAATGAGGATCTATGTTTTGGAGAGTCACAAGGCTGAGGGACTCTAGAGGAAACCACCAGGCTGAGCTCCCTGTCTCCGGCTTTGCGCCTGTGGCTGAGGCCCTGTAAGGGCAGCAGTGGAGATGCCCCCAGGCAGGATGGGTTCCGGCTCCCAGGGGAAGCCCTTCTCAGCTGTGCTTATGATCTTTTGACTCTGAAGATGATACTGCATCTTTACCAAAAGCAAGACGCCACAAAAGCAAGCATCCACAGAGACGAGCAGCAGTGGGGACCTCACAAGATGACTGGGAAGGCTGCTGGCCGTGCACTGATGGGGAGAACGCACGCACGGAAAGCAGGCACATTCAACGTGTAGCGGGGGGTGCAACTCACACTGTGCCGGTAGAATGGGTCAACTTTTGTAGGGTATTTGTCAAACTGTAAAGGGATCAAAGCAAAAGCTAGTTACTTCATCTGCATGTGGCTCACGATTCAGTGGAGGCAGCCTACAGCTTCTGCATCACTGAGACATCACCAGACCCCATAACCTCACTGGACAGGAGCCCTCTGAGCTCCTAAGCCTCCGTCAAGGATCCAACAGAAAGAAATGGCAACACTGAGTCCACTCTGTCCGCACTGTGCAGTACGCTTGGGTCCTGGACATGCGGTGGTGCCCCTGTTTCAGAGGCCAGCACAAAGCAAATGCTCAAAGTGGAAAGGACAGGCAACTCCCAGATCGGTCGAGTGGACAGAGCACGGGGCCTGACTTCTTAGGGTCCCTTCGTTCCGTCTTGTCCTTGGTAGAAATGCAGATCTGGTGCCTCCTGAAGTCCATGCCCCCACATGGAGTGCTTCGGGCTGGGTCTTCAGAACAAAAGAGGAACCCATCACCCCACCCTTGCGCCTGTTGTCCTTCGATAGTTATGACCCTCAGATTTAATTTATTTGTAAAACAGCTCACACAGGTTAGTGTATTTTCTCAAAACATTAGGCCCTTGAAAACAAAACTGTTGGGCTGGGCTGTGGCTCAGTGGTAGAGCACTTGCCTAGCACATGTGAGGCACTGCATTGGATCCTCAGCACCATGTAGAAAATAAAGCTATTGTCAACTAAACAACTACAACTAAAAATAATTAATTAAAGAATTAATTTTAGTTGTCATCTACAACTAAAAAAGAATTAAAAAAAAAAATTGCTGGGTGCAGTGGCGCACACCTGTAATCCTAGCAGCTCAGGAGGCTGAGGCAGGAGAATCGTGAGTTCAAAGCCAGCCTCAGCAAGGGTGAGGCGCTGAGCAACTCAGTGAGACCCTGTCTCTACATAAAACACAAAATAGGGCTGGGGGTGTGGCTCAGTGGTCATAAGTACCTCTGAGTTGAATCCCTGGTACGTCCCCCGCAAAAAACCTAAAACTGTTGAGAAATATAGTTCTTTAAAAAAAAAAAAAGACACAGGATTTGCTATAGGACTTTTTTTTAGGGGGGGAGAGGATATGAAAAGGCCTCATCTTTAATATTTCCCTAAATAAAACTTGTACAACAAACTTTAAAAATTTATGTTAACAAAAGTGAGCTGAACTACTGGTTGAGGAGGAGCCATGCGGGGTGAACTCATGCCTACCCTCCAGGGACTTCCCTACCTATCCTTACAAGTTACTGATCAAGTGCTCTAATGCCGCCCGAGGCAGAACTCTGCGTCAGAACAGTTAAAGAAGTCTACTGAGACCGTCAGTTTCAGTTCCTAGTTCCCCGGGCGTGGGGCAGTGCCCAGAGGCCACCAGGGTCAGGGCTGGGCCCTCTGAGCGCGGCAGCCCTCAGGGCCAGCGGCCGGTGGCCCTCCCTCCCGGTGCCCAGGGAAGGCAGGCTCGAGGAGGCTGACCACAGCCCCGCAGGCTGTGCTTCAGGCACCCGGGTGAGGCACATGGGGACGGCGTCTCCCGGGCAGGACGTCGCCCTGGCAGGCCACCCGGCCGGGGCCCACACCCGCGCCGTGCTGCGGACAGAGAAGAGCGAGCGCTACTCATCCTCACATTTCTGCCTGGGGTACGCACCATAGGAGGTGCTGGCGTCGGCATGATGGCGGTGGGCGGGATGGCGTGGGGGAATGGCGTGAAGGTGTGCTGGTGCGTGTGCTGGTGCGTGTGCTGGTGCTGGTGCTGGTGCTGGTGGAACTCGGTGCGCAGGTAGGGCGGAGGGCCCAGGGAAGCCCCGCGGTCAGCGCTCTGAGAGGCCAAAAAACGCGTGTTCAGTTCCTGCCGCAAGATGTCTTGCTCTGGAAAAGAAGAAAAGGGAGATGACGGCACCTTCTCCTGAAGGGGACATCGGGGTGCTCTCACATGGGGTGCAGGGCTGGGGACCCGGCCCGGGGCCTGGGGCCTGCTCTCAGCTGACACCGCGGCCCCAGGGACAGGCTGCATGGCCCAGAAGGTCAGTGTCCCATCCACCTCACTGGGTCGACCCCAGGACACGGCCTCAGGCGCTGGACAGAGCAGACCCGGCCGGGCAGGCTGCGGCCGCTCTGCTGGGCGGGTGCCGCGTCCGGGTCTCCGGACTCCACCCGGCTCCCTCCTGGGGCAGTGTCTGTGGGGCATTCGGCACCCAAGGAGGCTAGAGGACACTCCAAGAGTACACCCAAGAAAGCAGGGACGTTTAAATGCACCCAGCCATTGTCCCTGGTAAGGGACAACCGGGACAGCAGTGAAGCCCCTGGGAGCGCGGTGCAGGGCCGGGTGCCCACAGGGCGTCCTACCTGAGTACGTGCTCCCGGCAGGGTGTCCGGGGACCTGCAGACTCCCTGACGTCAGCGGTGGTGGCGGAGGCAGAGCAGTGGGCGGGGCAAACATATTGGGGTGGTGCGCGTGTGCGGGGGGCTGGAGCGTGGGCGTGAAGCTGTGCAGGGGGCTGTGGGTGGGCAGGGACAGCGGGAACGGGGAGGCCGGCGGGTGGTGCGGGCCGTGCGGGCCGGCCGGCTGGGTCTTGGCTGGAGTGCTGCTCCTGCTGCTGCTGCGAGCGAAAGGGGAAACAGGCCAGGTGACCCTGGCTTCCTCCGCGCCCCCCGCGCGTCCGCCCTGCCAGGCCCCCCACGGGCTGCCCTGGCCCTCCTGAGCCTCCGCTTCAGTGCTCGCCCTCCCACCTTGGCAGCCCAGCGGAGGCCACTGCCAGGGCTGCGGACACGGATGTCCAGGCAGCTCATGGCTGAGACCAGGCTCTTGCCCAACGTCACCTGCGCCACCTGTCACCCTATTCGCCACAAGCCTGCGAAGCAGCCAAGGGACAGAACAGAACAGAACCCCCCTGGATCACCCCATCTGTGTGCTACCCGCTAACCACAGGCCCACAGGAGTGGCCCCGGGCCAGAAGCCGGGCTCAGCCCCTGGGGAGGAACCTGGCTGCCTAAGGCTCTTCTTCACCTGCCCCCGACAGGAAGAAGCAAGTCCCTGACCACCAAAGTCACCAGGTTTCTAGAAGGAAAACAACAAGAAAGCCCAAGTCTCAGGAGCCGGCAGGGCTCCAGGGCCTCCCTGGGACGGCCCTCCATGTCCACTCTGCAGACTGTCCTTCAGTACGTGACAAGGAGAGCTGGCTCGCCCTGGGCACCCCTCACTTTCCCTCAACACCGCTGGTCTCCTCTGTGACCCACAGAGGGGGAAGCAAGTTCCACTAAGAAAATGCTCAACCCAGATGCTGCGTGGGTCTCCTCCCGCGGAGGCTCAGCCCTCTGCGCCCTCCGGGCACCTCGACCTCCACTCCCTGGTGCACGCCTTCAACTGTTTCTTCTATCTTTTGAGATGGGGTCTTGCGACATTCCCCAGGCTGGTCTCAAGCCATCCTCCAGTCTGGGTAGCTGGGACTGCGGATGCATGCCACGGTGCCTGGCCCACCGTTGGGGAAGTACCCCTCCTTGCCGCCTCCGTCCTCCAGGAGATCCCTGGGTGGATCACTCCTTTAGTGTCAACAGCCAACCCAACCTGGGTCTCACCCCGCAGCCCCTTTCCCTGTCTTCTGCCTCACGGAGAAAATAAGGACCAGTCTCAACAAGGCAAGCCATGTCCTAGCCCTTGCCCATGACTCCCCGACCGTCTAGCAAACATGGCAGGCGGGCAGACAGCAGGTTGGCTCACCTTAAACTGTTGAGGCTCAGGCTGCTGCTGTAGGCTGACAAGGGCTGGGGCAGGCCCTGGGACGAGGGATGGGCCTGCACAGCAGGGAGGTGCTGGTGGAGCAGCTGGGTGGGGGACGGTGGCCTGGGTGGCCTCTGCACCTGAGGCTGTGGGGCAGGCTGCAGCGGGGCCTCCGGGGGGCCTTGTGGGGGCTGTGTACTTGGAGGAGGGGCCGTTGGTGGGGCCTCTGTGCGCGGCACCAAGTCAGGGTCCGGAGAAGGGGCTCGGAGCTGGGGCTCCGCCTGGGGCTGGGGCAGGGGCTTCGGGATCTGAGGGCAGGGGTCCTTAAGCACCACAGGCTCAAAGGTGGGCTCTTTGCAACAGTCTTGGCTCTTCTCCTGGCTTCTCTCTAGACCCGATATCTTGGGGACAATTGGCCCTGCATCCTGGCTGTCATGTTCGGGCAGCGCGCCAACACCTAGCTCCGAATCTGTATGGGGAGAGCAAAGACAAGCCACAGACAGTGTCACAGAGCGTGGGGCCAAGGGGCCAGCCCCGGGCTGCACCGCCCTGCCCCGTGGCCGGCCTCCACCCTGCACCCCTCCTGGAGAGGAAGGCAGCCGGCTAGGGAGCCTGCAGTCCATCTGCAAAACCAGGGCTCCCTGCTTTCAGAGGCGTTCTGAAGCACAGTTAAGAAATTATAGCCCACAAGTTGATTTTTCCCTTTAAAAACAAATACAGTTCTTGAATATGCAAAGGAGCAGCGTCTACAATAGCAAATGAAGTAAATGTTACTTGACAACAAGCAGATGCTTTTCCTTGGCCTTTCCCCCTCCCACTCTGCACTGTGATAGAACAGGCACACTTGACATTCTTACAGCCACAAGTGTCTGCTTAGTAAGTGCCAAACTTCCAGGCAAGGCAGGCCTTGATGCTCTCTAGCCAGCTCAGGGACATCTGAGACCAAAGTGCAAGCGCGAATTTAAATCAAGTGAACCATAACTACCCTTGCCAGGCCTTACAGGAATCCCCCTGGACCATGTGGGGTCCCTGCCCCACTGAGGTCAAAGAGTAAGACTGAATGCAAAATTTAAGTAAAATTTTTCAATTGTCGGGAAAAAAATGCAAAATAGACGCTCCCATATAAACTTTAAAAATAAGCTTCCCTCCTAAGGTCAAAAGACCTAAGTGTCACAACTACTATGATGTCATGGTTAAGTATCCCAGAAGCTGAATTCCATAAAATCCTCAAACAGAATAATGAAGGACCAACAATTAAATATTGAGGAATATTGGAGGAAGTTCTTTTGTATACATCTGGCAGGGGGAGATTACCTCGACTCCAATTTTGCCCTAAAAAGATGCACTCTTTCCTTACTACAGTTCAGAAACAGGAAGAGCACGGCTGGCAGCACGCTCGGAAATGAGGGCACCTGGGCAAACCTCCTCTTCCCACACCTTCTAGCAACTGTGAACAGCGTGTGCCACTCACAGCAGTCGTGTCTTCCTGTTTATGCACTCGTGTGTGCACACACTTGGCTGTCACTTCTCTTTCCTGGAATCTGCACCAGAGCAGTCACCCTCTTCCATGTTCACCTGGGAAGCAGTCTCACCTGGATCATGCACCGAAGCAGAAACAAACACGCGGGGCTGTGTGGACTTGGCCCACTCCGAGCCTGAGAGCGCGTCCTGGAACAGCAGCGCCAATGCGCCTCAGGGATGAGGGGACAGGTCACTGCTCTGGCGATCTCTTGTGCACACTTATTTCCCCAGTTCTGTTCTACGAACCTCTGTAGAAGATTTCTGCTTACAAAGAAGCTAAAACTTTATGGGTCCCCAAAACTGCACCATCAAGCTCCCTGGTGAGGCCAGGGAGAGGCAGCCGGCAGGGCGCTCCTGGCTCATGGCAAGGCCTTTGTCTTAGAAGCTGGAGCTGGGGTCTGGCCCTGCTCTCTCCACGGTTTTTCTGTCATCTCTCATAAATTTTCTGTATTTTTCTTTCATGAAAAATTCCATTACAAACCCTTAGAGATAACACTGAAAACCAGACGTCATACAAACAGGGATATTAGTGTGGTCCAGGAGAGAAAGCTCCAGCAGCATGGAACCTAGAGAACCCACGCCGACTGAGAGGCTGTGCCTGCGCCGGGCACTGTGCCCACACCCACGCCGTCGACGCATGGGGGCACATCTGTAGGCTCTCGCGCTACTCCGTTCTCGCGGACTAGGATGCTAAAGACCAATCAGTACTGTCTAGCTTGTAAGTTTATATCCAACTTCCTCTAAAAATTAATGCTCAAGGAAGTCTGCTCACATCAACAAGGCTTCCTTTCCAAAAGACCCCGTTTGAACACTTCCGCTGGTAAGCAAGTGCGCGGGGGAAGCCAGCCTGCGCATCCAGCTTCTCCACCGAGCGCCCTACTTTAAGGAGACTCTAGCATTTGGACCGTCTATCCTGCAGACGTGGCCTCCCTCTCCTGTTGCCCCAAGTCTCAATCTCAGCCTGAACACCGCTAGAGAGTGAGGTGTGGTACCAAGAGCACAGCATCACTGCTGTCGCAGACAAGCAAGGAGGAAAGGGGAAGACCTGAGCCTCTCCAGCAAGCTCCGCCAACCTGTCCCAGCCAGCCGCGCATAAGCACTGAAGGAACCCAGGAACAGGTACTTTAAAAGGAGACCAGCCAGGAGACCGCCCCAGCACAGTGCACACTTGAACAAGTGTGCCAGTGACCCAGGGAGGGCCTCGTGAAGAAGCAGGCTCTGCCCCGACAGCTCTGCATGGGGCTCCAGCTCCTGCCTTCCTGTGGATACCACAGGTGATGCTGCTGATCCTTGGACCACACTTAGAACCCAACCCTTTGTCACCAAATGTGAACGAGCCCAGAGAAGTGAGAGGACTCACTTGCTGGAGGTCACCTTGCTGTTTGATACACCAGAAGTCTTGGGTTCTGATCTTAACGCTACCCACCAAGTGCCTGTTCTCCAAGCTACACAGTGTTGTCCCTAGGGAGCAAAAGCCCCCAAACAAAGCATGTAATGGCAAATCCCAGGTTCAGTTAGAATATCTAAGTAAATTAGTCATTGCAAAGGGCCAGGAAAGCTACAGGGAGTTCTGGCTGCACTGTTCTGTAGCTAAATCTGGAAGCCGCCACCAACCCACCAGTGCTCTGGCACTGTGACCTGTAGACGAGGCAGCCACAGGCTGGCAGCTGAAACAGTTCTGAGTCCCCATTTACACAGGCCTCCTTAGGCACAGATTAGGCATCACGCATCTTTGTGGCTGATCGGTAATGTACTTCCTCTTCCAATTATTCAATACATGGATCCTACCAGTTACAGTTTTCCATCTTGACGATCGCTCTTACTTCTCCAAAGCTGACAGGAACACTCTAGTCATTTTACACTGCACCGTGTGCTTTACATTTGCCAGAGGATGAAATCTGCTGAGGTTGAAAGACGTAAGAATGCACAGATTGACGAGTCTTATTCAGATGTTGTATTCATTACATTTTGGGATTTAAGCAATCTCTCCTCTTGCAATTGTAAAAACAACACATGGCGGCTTATCATAAAAGAAATGCGAGTGCCAGTTATACTCCATAGTATATGGTAAAAAGGGCGTTTTCACTGCATGTAAAATATAAATTGATGAACTTGGCTCAATGTATTTTTAAAAAATCTAATGATAGATGAGAAAAAATTTGTTTGATTTTGATACAGATTTGATATGAGTGTCCTGAGAAACTGGACCCTGTTGTTTGCCCCCAGTACTAGGGATTGAACCTTGGTCCTTGGGCATGTTAGGCAAGCACTCTCCCACTAAGCCGCAGCCCCAGCCCCATTTAAAAATTTTATTTTAAGACAGGGTCAGGTTAAGTTGCCCAGGCTGGCCTTGAACTTGCAATCCTCCTGCCTCAGACTACTGAGTAGCTGGGAAGACAGAGGTGTACCACCACGACAGGGGAAACGGACCTTACTTTGTACCTCAACAGTACAATGAAGACTCTACAATACCTGCAGGGCAGTTTGGAAACATTTAGTAAAAGAACAGATAGGGTGCCCTGACTTGGTGGGTGAACAGGATTTAGTTAATAGATATAATGACAGAACACATGGTTTGAGTTGCAAGTTTGGAAACAACCCAAATGAGATCATTAGGTAGATCTATACCAAGGAAAAAACTGCAGCTGTAAAAAAGAATGTTGTATGTACCATGTGTAGCATGTGCTACCTTTGTGGAAACTGGAAAAATTAATGTGTATGTGTGTCTTTATATATAATTGTATTATTATACCTAGGAACTGGACATTTTGCTCTGTGTACGTGTATAAAAACTGAGAACATGCAAAAATCTTTCATGAATTTGAAAATAAAATGGGTTTTGTGAAAAAATATAAACTAAGTACTACATAATCAGCACCTTGGCCTCACCCCAAAAAAGGTGCCTGTGTCATATGCAATGTTGACTAACCTGAGAACAAATTATTCTTATCATTTAAATGAGAAATCAACATAAAGTAGCTTTCTCTCATGGTTTCAACGTGCACTGAGTTTTCCAGGAATGCAGCCACTGAGTTTTCCAGGAATGCTTTGCTATGTCTGGGACTTAACCAGGACTCATTCACTACTTGGGAAAACCGTGACATCCATGCAAGGCTGCACCTGGGAACTAACGGCTGCCACCAGGAGGCTGCAGTTATGGCCACGTTCCGGTGTCCTCTACCGTATGCAAGCATTTACGTTGTTATAAATGGCTTCCATTTATTTCTCCTTTACATTTCATTAGGGACTTACATACACTTTAAATTATGTGTCTAGATGGGCATATCAAGTGTGTTTCATTCCAGCCAGGAAAAAATGAGCATGTGTTACCCAATGCTAACAGCACGGCACAACGCGAGCTCGCGGTCTGGGAAGGCTGGCCTGGTGTGTTCTCTCCCATGATGAACCACATACTTCTCCAAGTAAGTAATGGACGGCAAAAATGCAGTCACTGCCTCGCAGGGTGATGGACGTGAATTCAGTCGGGTGAAGCACTTCTGCAACCCAGCACAGAGTGGATGCTCAGTGTTCCCAACCACTGCCAGGAGGTACCAACGCCATGGGTACCTCGGACAAAATGGCTGTCGAGAAAAATACAGCATGCTGCTCTCGATATGGACTGAGAAGGGAGCACCATCTCTGTAAATGTACACATGTACGTGCCAAGTGGGAAACACCCAGGAAATGTGGAGCAGATCCCGTTTTCCAGGAAGAGATCCTGACTCTACCTTATATACCTGCAATTGTCTAACTTCCCAAGTTTTCTGTATTGAATAGATATTATTACTATGAAAGAAAAAAAACATATCCATGAAGAAGCTCACGGGCAACACACCTCCATTATCAAAAGAATTGATGCTTCTAAAGTCTTTTAAAAATTATTGGATGGATTAAAACAAAAAAGCAAACCAAAAAACCACATCAAGAGGCCAAATAAATATTTTCCTCTCAGAAATGAAGACAGAATATGGTATTTGGCTCCTTTCTGTTCCTTAACATTTCTCATTGGTGCTAACTGGGTATACTGGAACAGGAAGGAAATTGAAGGAGACAGAAGCAAGAGAGGTCTCTCAAGGCACAGCCTCTGCCCCTGTGTCCTTTACCTATCTTTATACTTGGTTGTGAAGTCCAAAGAGGGATAACTCCCTGCCAGGTCATTACTGTAGCAAACCTGAAGTAGCCTCAGAGGCACGTGGGGCAGTAGCTATCAGGCAAAGTATCCACCCACCCACCCATCTATCCATTCACTCATCCACCCACCTACTCATCCATCCATCCATCCACCCACCCATCCGCCCACCCATCCGCTCACCCACCCATCCACCTATCCACAGGCTCATCTATCCATCCCTCCACCCACCCATCTCTGCCTGTCTGAATGTCTGCTCCACATCTCCAAGAAATGGGCACATACTATTTTCATATGACTTTGTCTTCCAGTGAACTGCTCTACATGGCTGTCTAAATGACAGAGCCCCCAAGACTATACCCCACGGGACTGAAGACTGGCCAGATAAGACAGGCATTCCAGACCTCAGCTTCAAGTGGGAACCCTGCTGAGGGACTGCAGTTTCCGCGCTGAGAACCCCAGGTCTACACAGAAGCATCCGGCTTCTGTGAACCCACACTCGGTTACTCCAGGTTACCAGCCACTCACTGTGTGAAGCCCCTCCCTGGTCCACTGTCACCTCAAACTCGATCTCTTCTTGAGCAAATGCTGCACATTTTGTGCACTTATTAACCCAGCCTGCACTGATTCACCACTGCTGACGCCCCTGCCAAGGTTCAGGTTCTCACTGTCTCCCAAGCCCCGTGGCCCACCTTCTGGAACACACGTCTCTATCTCCCTCCTCCCCTCCCTCTTTTCCTCAAATCATTACACAGAGGCCACTTTGTTCCATGAGCAGATTCGATGACTCAAACCAAGGGAAGGATGACATTCAGTCTTGCAGCTCTGCTTCTCGGTCACTGAAACTGTACAAATAAATTGAGGAAAACCCACTGTTTGTTCAAGGCAAATTAATTTTCCAACACTGCAGGAGTGGAAGATCGGGGGGATGACGGGTGCTTGGCAGGGCTCAGAGGTTCCACTTTGTGCCTGTCCTGTTGTGTAAACATTAATTACCATCTGGGAGGCTGAGCTCCCGCCTCAGGTCTGTATCACAAACCTCAGAGGCCCCCAGGGTTCCTACTAAAAGCAAAATCGTAGAAGGGGAAAAATAGCCAGTGTATCTGCCAAAACACCAGCAGCCCATTGGGAGGGCCGGGAAGCCCAGCAGGTCAGCAGCCTGTCACCCAGGAAGCTCCGGCCGCCCTCATGGGCTGCATCAGATTGACCCAGGGTAGGGGACCCGTGAGGATTAAAGTGACTCCCTGCAGCTGCTGTGCTTCAGCTTGTTCCAAGTGTGCTCCTCCTGAACCCACAGCCTAACAGCGCCAACCCCTTGCGCACCCAAGACCACCCATCACAGTCCCCTCGGGAGATTGGAGGCTGCCCAACAGCCTTGGTGCACAGAGGGGAGAGCCCTTGGGGCAACCCAGCTGGTAAGCGTTTTGTTTCTTCTGCAAATAAGAGACTGCAGTCAGTCTTCAGTGGGGGGTGGGTGGGGCAAGGAGAGGACCCAACCCAGAACTGGAAATGCCGGGGGTCTGCTGAGCGCTTCCGAGGCCCACCGGTCAAGCCCACACCCAGTCCCCTGCTCTTCACTCCACATGAGAAGACTAAGCAGCATTAGGTCATGGCCTCCCAGAGGGCACGGAGACCCAGCAGAGAGCCCGTCCTAACCTCTGGGGGAACGGCTGGGAAAGCCGTGTGTCCTGGCCGCCTGGACGCGGAGCGCACATCCCAGGTCTCCTGTGCGTGGCTCCAGGAGCAGCTCAGGTGACCCAGACCGGTGCTGCCATCCTGCATCTGCTGATTCTGATCAGCCCTCTGCACTCCTGTCCAAACACGCCCCCAGGATCAGCCCCAGCACCGTCCGCTGGTCCTGTGGCGGGTGTGGAAAGACCTCACACAAGAGCCCAGGTGTGGATGGTCAGCCAGCCGCCACTGAGAACGCAGGGGACGCATCTGGCTGTGTTTGGCCGCAGCGAGACACACTGCCGCTGTTCTCGCTTGTACAATCGGAGGCCTCGGTCCTGGTCAGCTGGCTTCCCTGGGCAGGTGATCTCCCCAGCTCCCGCCCTCTGCGTGGTCTCGGCGGCCCGGCCTCTCATTGACTCAGAGTCCCTGTGACAGACACCATGCACTGGGTCCCCGCGGTGGCTGTGACCGGGGTGCTGCTCTGTTCAGCCTCAGGGCCCAAGGAGCAAAGGTGCCTGAGGGGCTGTCCACACCCTACCCCTGGAGCAGCACCAGCACTGGCCTGCTATCAAGGCACCCTTCCTCACTAGGGGACAGCGGTGGGAACAGCCCTTCGCTGAGTCTGGAAACTGTCCGAGGGGTGGGAGCAAGGCACTGGAAACGAAGCGCGACTGAGAAGAGACGGCTGTCCTGGACCCCGACACCCCGTCTTCCCAGCCTCCTGCTGCAGCTGCCGGCACCCCCACAATCCGGCTGTGCCCTCGACTTCTACATCAGGCTGGAGGGTCTTGTGTCCACGGCCCATCTTATCTGCTGATGCAATAAACATCTTCTCAGGTGTGTCACACGATTTTCTGGACCACTGTGTCTGGGACATCACGGGGACAAGGAGTACGGTTCACAGCCTGGCAAAGCACTGGCTCCAGCGACCTTTGTTCCAACACGACCTCACCACGCTGACTCTCAAGGGCAAACAGGGCACTGACAGCAGCAAAGACCTCTCCACGTGCTGCCCGTCAGCCGCCTTCCTGCACTGCCAGGCCTGGCTCCCTCTCAACTGGCTTTGGGCACATTTGAGACAATCACTGACACTCATTTAGAAAAAGAGGCTGGTGGGCCTGGAAATGCAAGCATCTCTGCATTGTGAGTGGGTTCCAGTGGCTTCTGGCCCGGCTGTCCTTCTGCAGGCGGCGCCATGATGGGCCAGGGTTTCAGGCTGACGGCACCAGTCACTGCCAGCTCACTACCTCACCACTTCCGAGCCTGCAGCAACACACGTTCCACTCCTCTGAAGTAAAATCCACCTGCACTGTGCAGTATCCAGTACCCACTTCTTTCCCCTCCAGATGTCCTGCCCACCAGGGTCTGGGTTTCTAAAGGAAGGCCCCAGCTGTGTCAGGAGCAAGGAGTGAAGTCAATCTTCGTGCTGCCTCGCAGGTCTTTCTGCTCTGGAGGGAGGGAGGAGCTCCAGACACCCAGGACAGGGGATCACTTGGGCCCCGGGCTCATCTCAGCCGCAGAGGGCACATCTCCACAAGCAGCACGAGCTACTCTGCTCAGGTGTTCAACCAGCTGGCACAGCTGCCACCTGGAGCGTGCAGAGGGGCAGGGGCTCAGAGCTTCATCCGGCCCCCGCAGCAACCAGGTCTCCCACCTTGGCTCATGCTGCTCTCGGCTACTCACCGTGGACAGTGGCCCTACCTGGGCAGTGCGTGCCCTGCCAGCATGCAGACACGCTTGCTGTGCTCCTGAGGACGCAGGCCACACCCTCCCCAGTCTGTGTGCAGCCTGCCCTGGCCCACGGGGCCTGGGTGCTGCAGGCCCCTGCCATCTGGCTGGCTGGCATGTGCGCGAGCACCTGAGACTGAACTCCTGTCACTCCAGTTCCCTTTCCTACTTCACAGAGCCTCTGTCTCTTTAGTAAAAAGGGGAGCAGGAAAAAGAGGACTTTGGCAGTGTCACCATGTCCTGACCTTTGTGGTGCCCAGCTGTCTGCCCTGTGCGACCCTGGTACTGGGCAGCCTGACTGCTGTGCGGCTCGCAGGCCAGCTGGAGCGTCCTCCGGCAGCTCGGGCTGAAAGGTGCGTGCACCATCCTCACGCAGCGTCTAGCTTGCAAAGCACCCTGTCACAGCCCTGCCGGAGTGTCAGGAGCCTCGGCAAGTCCCTCTGCGAGACACCACCCACAAGGCCTCAGTCCTCGGTTTCCACCTCCGAGGCCCCCTCCCGCATGGATCCGATTCCCTCTGTTGCTTCCAGGGTGGGCTCTCTAGGGGTGCCTCGGCTGCACACGGGGGCTGCTGTCCTTCAGGAACAGGGGCCGCCCGGCACTGCACACGTTCGTGGAGGCAGCCCCCGTGAGCTCCTGTTCCTGGTGCCATTTCCACCAGAGCTCCGTGCAAATGGATGGAGCACTCACAGTGGAGGGGACAGGGAGCTACAGCGTCTTGGCCCAAGTGCAGCCATGAGCCACTGTTAGGGACCTGGTGGTCTCACAAAGAGGAAGTAGATTTCCTGTGAATGGCATTGTGGAGAGAACCAGGCCATTGTGGCCTGACGAGACTGGGCTGCCCGACAGGGCCCCAAGCTGCACTTAGTGACGTGCACAGGACCAAGCCCAAGCATCCTGCCTCGGACTCTGACCAGTGGATCCCGAGTCACTGGTTGATCGGGGGCCTGGCCAGATGCTTCTGAGATGTTGGTAGCACACACCTTGGGAGGCCTCCGCACCTTCCTCTCCCTCCCGGAACTCAGTCTAGTACAGGACCTCACCTGTGGGCTAACAGACACCACTCTCCCTGATTGGCAGAAACGTGACAAATGCTACATCTTAAACAGTCACCAACCAAGAGTCCCTACGCCAGTGACCTGAACTGTAATAAACTGCAGGGGAACGGCAGAAAGGAACCGGCCTCCTCCCGGCCCTGATGTTTGTAAAGCTGAGAGTTTCACAAGGTGAGAGCGGGTGCCTGTGTTGGCCCCGTGGAGGAGAGTGCCAGCGCTGACATTAGCTCTGACAAGGAACTCCTGTGAGCGCTGGAGAGGTCGGCCCTTGCCATCATCTCATCTGCCACTGTGCAATCTCACCGTCCTCACTGATCACAAAAAAGGGAAACCACTCAAATACAAACTCCAAATGCTCCACCAGTGCAAGCAGCAGGGACTGTGAAGCTGCCCCAAGGCACCTGACGCCACCTGGGGAGGGAGCTGGCGTGAACCAGCAAGACCAGCACAGCTGCTTCCGCCCAGTGGCCATCCTGGAAGGGAGGTGCGCTGGACAGGCCGTCAAAACATCTGAACTGGATCTTCAGAGACCCTTCCAAAAATGAACAGCGGAAGGCCACATGGACCCTGTTGCCTGGCCTGGCTGTCCTTGTCACCTCAGGCTCAACAGAACTGACATCAAGCCCAGCTCCCCCAGCCCAACTGTGGCTGGCCTGTCCCACAGGAGAAGCTCAGAATCACAGTGGGTCCACTTCCTCACCCTGCACTGATTGCCGTGTACATCACTGCTTATGAGAAGCCATTAAAAACAAATAAAGGGCTGGGGTTGTGGCTCAGTGGTAGAGCGCCTGCCTTGCATGCGTGAGGCACTGGGTTCGATCCTCAGCACCACATACAAAATACATAAATAAATAAAATAAAGGTTTGGAAAAAAAAAATTAAAAAAAAAAAAAAAAAAAAAAAAAAAAAAAAAAAAAAAAAAAACAAATAAAACAATGGTCACAGAATATATTGTCCCCCCAGCAGCCCAAGTGAGCTTTTAAAATGTAAATCAGATGAGCTGTCAGCCCTGGTTTAAAACTCCCCAGAGGCATCTCATCCTACCCTTCCAAACCCCACCTTCCAGGTCCTGCCCATCCGCCAGGGCCCCTGCTAACCAGCCCCCAAGAACTGTTTCGCCCTGGGAGCTGGTGGCACCCACAGGCCCTTACTTCTGTGTTACCGAATGATAAACTGTTGTGTGATCAGTAATGAATCATGTTGTTGTAAAATAGTAAGCAAAGACTTCTGTACTTGAATAATAAGAACACTCACTGCTATTTGTATTTGAATATGCAACTTTTTTTGAGGAAGGATCTCTTTCAATCTTTGCATGTATTTCATTTTTGAACACAGTGCCTTCTGCAGAGTGAGCGCTTGATAGTTGATCTAACTACATAATAATCAATTTACAAAATTTAAGCAAGTTTCTTTATAACTGCAATTCAAAAGGGAAAAAAATCACCGTAATGAGAAAAATACTCAATAAACAATTACACATTAGCCAGAAAAATCATGTCTCTTTGGAGTCATTTCCATAATTGGACATTATACTGCAATAAAATAATAGTATATAATACAAGCAAATGCAAAATAATTGGATGCCATTATGAAGTTTAAGGATCCATTTTCCATATATAATAAAACTAATGTTCTACTTTGAATCATAAAGGATTCTAATAGCACAGTTATTTTTGTATTGCAAAAAAAAAAAAAGTAGGGCAATCAAAAGCACAGAATGTGAAGAGAGAGCTATATTAATAATCAGACATAGTCACCGTCTCTTTAGGGCAGGCCTGGGGTCTGCAGGCTGGAGTCCACAGATTTGTGAAGACAAACACACTCTAATGTGCTGGGGGAAAAAGGGCAACAGTCACATGCAGGAGTCTGAAGAGTTTTATCTGTACCCTTCCGGAGCATGTCACTAGGTCGAAATGCAGAAATGTGACACAAAGGCAGATGCCATGGCAGGTAACGCACGTGCCCATCACGAGAAACCAAAGTAAAGATGCTTTTACCATCAGCCATAGAGAACTGCTAACATCTACACAGAAAGCCTGAATCACAGTGAACGCCACGGAGCAGCTTTCCAGAAGGAACGCCAGGACAGTGCTGAAGCCCCCAGCACCAGGCGTGAGGAGGGGAGGGGCTTCGCCGCATCACGGTGACGATCACAAGTGGAACATGCCACGCAAACTGCAGGATCAGAACCTGGATCTATGGAATAATAACTGCCCCAAGAACGCGGGGGCAGTTTGCTTCCAGGGACAAAAGCGCTGCTCATCAGGAAGCCAGCAGTCCAATCACAGTGACCTGGACAGTGCTGAGGAGCCAGGCTGAGAGGTGGGAAGGCACTCCTGCTAGGTGGTGCTCTGAGTGAGGCTCCTTGGAGAGAAAACCCCACCCTGGGACCCCTGCCAGGCGACGTTCCCACAGGCCAGGCACATAGGTCCCCTGGGTGGCACGTGGCACGCACCTCACAGCCACGAGAGCTCAGGGCCGGCCGCTGCTCCGTGCTCACCAGAACGGCATGGGCTCCTCTCATGTCCGCGCCTGCTCCTTCAACGGCCTCCTGGGAAAGGCACCCGGGAAGGCTCTGACCTGGAAGCGGAACTGAAGGACATTCCGAAATCCTGACCCGGGAGACAGGAGACGGCCCAGAAGGCAGGATAAAACAGGGCGCTGAGGTAATGTCCCCAGCTAGGGATGTGCTCGGCCACAACCTTGGTGGTGTCAGAGGCCCACTCAGGAGGAAAGGACGCCACGTGGCCCCACGTCTGGGAAGGCCCACTCCCAGTTAGGGGCGCTGTGAGGTCTTGAGATTCCCATGTACTCAGATCTAGACCGTCTTTTCCCAACAATCACACTTAGACAAAAGGCTCCAGCTGGAATCTGGTGTGTCCCCTGAGGAAAAATGGAACCTGCCTCCTGGGGACTGGCTGTGGACGCAAACAGTCGCAAACAGTGAGTCCGATGTGCAGGTGGCTGGGTTAGGAAGACGCCAACACAGCGTTCAGACGGAGCTGCGCGGGCGGCTGAGGAGACCTGCGAGGGGCAGGGGCGCTCGCCCACCACGTCACAGCGCGGGCTCTTGAGGAGCACCCAGGGACACTGAGTGCTCTCACCTCCGAACACAGTGCTGGGCTAGCCACCACGCCACAACGCACGTCCACGCCGCCAAGCACCCTGCCCGTGGCAAGTACAGGCGACTCTACCTGCCAATCAAAACTGAGAACACCGCTGCAGACACCAGCGCTCAAAACACGCCAGCTACTTCCTCACAGCAAAGCGTGGGGATGCCTGTTCACCCCTTCCGGCCTTCTGAAGTGCCACTCAAACTCTGCTTCAAATTCTGTCCACTGGACATGACTGCTCCTCCCAGGTAAAGTGGCCAAGTCCCACGGGCTGGCAGGGCCCAGGCAAAGCCAGCAGAGGAGCACGTCAGACACATGGGGACAGTCTCTGGGGACAGAGACGCACAGCAGACATGACCCATCACCTGGGACAGAGCTCATGTCACCCAGAGCAAGAGGTCCCCTCCTGAAGAGGTGGGGCCAGGGGCGAGACCAGGGTGCTGCTCCCCCGAGCCCTGGGCGGCTCAGAGCATGGGGACACCCCACGCTGCTGGCCCTGAGGACACGGGTCATGGAGCCCTGTCTGGGTCTGCAGAAATGAACACGAACCGAAAAGCCCCCTGTGGGTCGTGACTGGGCAGTGAGGAGCTGGGGAGGGAGCAGACAGACCCCTCCCGAGGGCAGGGTGCCCGCGGCCTCTCGGGCAGTTCTGAAGCCACCTGATAGGTGCACATTTAGGTTTCGGTTCTGGCTCTGCCGTTGTCCACTTGACGAAGCCACTCTGCCACGTCCTAGGGTCACTCCATGGGGACCAGGAAGTGGCCGGCCTCCTGGTTTCTGGGGTCCCTCTGGGTCCCAGCCTCCACCGGCACACCGCCGAGTGGCACGCGTGCAGACCCGGACAAGCCTCTGTAGAGCAGACACGGCGGTACCGCCCCGGCCTCCCCACACCCCGCCCCTCCGTGAGCCACCTTGCACATGGGGCCACTCCAACTCTGCCTGTTCCACGTAACAAGAGACCCTTATGAAACCACCTCTGGGCCATCCTGACTCTGAAAGATGACTACATTGCCACTTCGGACCCCGTAACACGCCTTCCCATCTCCCCAAGGACGGGCAGCATGGTGCATGCATCCGCGTAACCCCAGGACCCGGGGCCACAGGACACAGGGCCACACGATGCCTTGACTGTGCCCTTGAAGCAGGTGGAGGCGAAGCCCAACAGCCGGACGCCTCGGCAACTCAGCTCCTGTGCAGGGTCCGTCCACGTCCGCTCTCCCAGCTCCTTCAGAGCCCCCTCCCCCAGTGCCCCTGACAGTGGCTCCTGGGCCATACTGTCCCCTGTCCCCTACGCACGCAGCCTCTCTGCCATGTGGCATGCGTGAAGCCGCCCGCTCTTCCTCAGGGACCCCAGGCCTGTGGTGAGCACCGTGCTGCTGTGCGCATGGGGCAGTGATTCCAGAGCTCACGCGCTGCTTCATCAACCGTGACTAACAGGGACCCTGAAGTAGGTGCACCGCGGTGCCATGACCCTCCTTCTCAACAGTGGGAAGGGTCAGCCCTGCCCTGGTCTGCGGCGGGCAGGCGGCGAAGGGTACCCAGCCCCGTCCTCTTCAACCTGCTCGGCAACACAGCTAGAACGTGAGGACCTCGAGAGCAAGGACATGTGACTCCTGGCTGAGTGCTGCTGACCGCCGCCCTGCCGGACTCCTGCCCTGGTGAAGGACACAAACAGCCACACTATGGCGCTAAGCGCCAAGGGTCCCCTGACGTCTGGGAGGAGCAATGCCTGACCTCAGCGACAGGGGTGAACCCCCAAGGCTCAGCACGCTGAAATGATGGGCTGGGGGAGCGTGGGAGCACCCCGCAAGGTCCACCCAGACCCGAGGACTCCGGAAGCCTGCTGCCCAGGCCTCCACGCCCTTGCTCGGCTGAACAGAGCAGCATTGGGATCTGCGCGGCAGTCAGCTCCCGCCGGTGAGGGGCTGCGCTGATGCAAGTCGGGGTCCTCATAAAACATGTGGCCGAGAAAATGGGGATGACAGGGCCACATGCCCTGCTGGGACAACGGGGCTCTGCACGCCTGCTTCTGAAAAGCCTGTGCCCACGGACTGTGTTCACAGCACCTCCAAGAGACAAAGCCCGGCTTCCTTAACAGGGGCTGAAGGAGGGCACAGGAAGAGCAGGGACTCCGCTGTCCCCCGCACTGGAAGGGCTGTCCCTTGGAAGAAGAAGACTGTACTACACGGTCCCGAGGGGACGACAACCTGGGAAGAGAGGTCAGCCCAACATGAAGACGACTTTCCTAACAGTCAGAGCTGCCCAGACACGAGTGCTCCCTGGAGGCGCCCTGGGTGCTCATGCGCAGGCCAGCGCCCACCTGACGGGGAGCTACAGACCCAAGTCACCTCTGGCAAGGCCTGTGTGGCTCGCATGAAGGTCTTCCTCCAACCAAGGGTCCTGTGCTTCCAGTGTTAAGAGTGGGCTCTGGGGGCCAGGGGTACAGCTCAGGGGTAGGGTCGGGGGGCCAGGAGCCAGGGGCCCTAGCCCCAGCTCCAAAACCAACAAGCAACACACACAAAACCAAACCTCGTGACTACGTAGAGCCAGACGCTGCTCACCAGGCACCTGGTCCCTCCCCCTTTCTGAGGCAAAGAATCTATGACAGGAGAAACGTGGAGGCTGAGAGGGCACAGGGACTCACAGGTCATCTGTCCATCGTCACAGTCCCCCACGAGGCCCGCACCAACAGATCGCTGCTACCCTCTCCTGGGATCCCCACAGGCCTCTCGGGGCAGCGGGAGGGAAGGCACCAGGCCCCGTCTCTGCGCAACGCAGCTGCTGCTCTGTAAAGGTGGCCGCTTGCTCCTGAAGACAGGAGATGCTCTGCAAGGCGAGTCCACCTCGGGAGTGAGCTGGCCACAGCAGTCTGGACTCGCTCTGGGGCTGAGGTTGGTGAGGTGGGAGCCAAACCTCTGCCCCCTGTCAGCGGTCTCCAAGGCAACACTGTGCAGGAAGCATCCCTGGTTCAAGCTGCGCCAGTGTTAGCTAGGGCTTGAAGAGGTGTCCCCCACCCCAGGGGCCAGAGGCTTGGTCCTCAGCTTGGCACCGCTGGAAGGTGGGGGAATCTTTAAGAGGGGGCAGTGGGAGGTTTTAGGTCCATCAAGCATACCCTGGAGGGGGTCTGTGGGACCCTGGTCTCTTCCTCATTCTTTCTGCTTCCCAGCCACCAAGGGGTGAGCAGCTTCTTGGCCACCAGCTCCCGCGGTGAAGTGCTGCCTGCCACAGGACCAAAAGCAACAGAGCCAACCGACCACAGACTAAAACTCAGAACAAACCTTCCCTCTTGTGAAGTTGATCATCTCAGATATTTTGTTAGAAAAACGGAATGATGGTTAAAACAGTGTTGCTATGAAATTGTTCTAGAACCCAACACACAACACTGCAATAAGTTACCTTCCACAAGGGTGAGCGTGGGCAGGGGAGCTGAATTTGCTTCACATTCCATGTGCCTTAAAAACGTGGAAGAGACATTTTAAACCCGATTAACTTCCTTCTACCTGAACCAAGTCTTGCTATTGAGCTCAAGACGAGCCCTGACCAGAAAGCCACACAGTTAGATGTCAACATCCTCCCAACACTGAGGAATGTGGTGCGACTGTGTCTAAAGCACACCTGGCCACCTCCCCGGCTGCCAGTCACACTGCCCCTGCAGTTCCTCCCGGTGCTGCACAGGGACCCTGCTAGCTCTCTTCAGGCCACCGATGCTCAGATAGCAAGTTCAGGAAGAACCGTTAACCCACCAGCGCTGACAGCCCAGCCCAGAACTCACCGCCATGTGTCATGTGTCCACAAAGCTAAAAACCAGCCTGCTCTGCCAAGACACCGGGCTCACTTACCCGGTGCTGTGTAGCGCTCTGGCCAGTCAGGGGGAGGACCCCGAGTCACAGGTCTGCGCCCAGCAACCACAGCAGTGGCAGCGGTGCGAGTGGACACACGCCACTCCCAGCTTGTGCGCGTCACGCACCTGACTCCCGCGGACACAGTCTGACTTCTCGCCTGGTGCCGAGGCCGGTCTGCAGACAGTGCGCAGATCCTGGCCCCAGCTCCCAGCCCTGCCGACTTCCGCTGACCAGGACCTGCTGCTAGTGTCACCTGAGCCTCCCAGAGAGGGCTCTGTCAATTACCAGTGTCAAAAATTTAAAACCTAATTAATTTGTGTATTAAAATGTTTCTCTTTATTGCTAATTGGCTGAACATCATAACCTGTGTGATCTGTAATATTTTACTGCTCTTCACCACCTCAGTAAAATGAGCAGTGACTTTCCCCTCCTCAAGGTTACCAGGAAGCCCCAGGGACCTGGCAGATCAGGGCTTCCCTCCCACTCCCAGACCCTCCTCGCTGATGGGAGTCATCTCGATGCCCTGTGGGCTCTGATAATAACACGGGTATCTGGCAGGGCAGTACAGAAACATGCATGCCAGTCTGCTCTGGCACCCGGTCACTTTGGGTCACAACTTTGGGGAAAGAGGGAACACACACATTTGGGTACAGTTAGCTTGAGGGGTCTGTGAGTCATGTCTGCCTAGGATGCGAGTTTCTTCCTCCTGAAACCCCACCTGAATGGGGACTGAACGCAGGTGGTTGAGACGTTGCCACCGGCACCACAAGTAACAGAGCCAGTGGCTCCAGAGATGAGTCCCTCCTGGCGAGAAGCGCCCGGTGGCTCTGGCTCCGTCTCGATTGACCACACTGTACTGTGGGGCAAGCCCGGGGAGGCCTGGCGACCCGGCCTGGTCTGGAGTGTAACCAGGAGCAGGAGGGCTGGGCTGCCACCTGGAGGACGGTGGGAGGCCGGTCCCCAGGGCACAGAGGGCTTGTCCCCAACTCCAGTGCACAAGCATCTGGGTCACGCCTGGGTCCCCCTGCAGCCAGACGCACTCTGTGGAAACCATCTCCTTCCAAGTCTGTGAGAGAGAAAACTCCCCCAACAAGCCAGCATCAGGGACGCGGGACACAGGACGCAGCACACACGCTACTTGTCCTTCCCACCCGGCTCAGGGCTCCCCCGCATGACAGCCTTTCACTGACGACCCATCAATCAGGAAATCACCCTCTCCAAAGAGATAGATGGATGAACGCTCGACTAATTTAAACATAAAAGGCACTGACCTGACATTGTAAAAGCAGGAAGGAGTACGATTTAAAACCTGCGTATTTTACAGATAGTTTTCTTCAAACAAATACCCAACCGAGTCCCAAGTCTTGGGGAGAGGGAGCCAGAGCATCACCACCTAACCCCGGGACACTGGCTGCGCGTGCCTGTCACGGCACCTGCCCGTCAGTCTGTCTGTTTCCACAGGTGCCCTTCAGTGCCCATCCCCATGGCCCACAGGTGCTGGCTGCTGGCCCACTTGGGTGACACATATTTGCCTCTTTAGGTCAGATTGCTCTGGAGGGGCTGGGCTGTGGCTCAGGGGCAGAGCGCTTGCCTAGCACGGTAAGGCCCTGGATTCCACCCTCAGCACCACATAAAAATAATAAATAAATCGAAGACGTGCCCATCTACAACTAAAAAAAGTTAAAAAACAAAAAAAAGAGCCGCTATTGAACAGCCCCTCCATTGAACAGCCCCTCCCTCCATTCCCCTCTGCCCTGGGCAGGTTCTCCCGTCAGGTTACATTTTTATGGAAAGACAGAACTTGATTTTGGCTGATCTGCTTGTGATGCTGTGGTCTTTTAGCAGCATCACCCGACTCTGCTATGGGAGCCAGACACCACGCAGACAGACGTGGTCACTTCCTCCTTTGCCTATTTTCTTAACCAGTGTCCACTGGCCCCGTCCCAGACAATTTGGATGGTAACTGGTCTACCCTGCTAATTAGCATGGATGAACTTGTGTATCCAGCCTCCAATCCTAGAACCTGCTGTGTCCTAAGTCTCAGGTTCGGGGTTCTCCCTGGCTAGGCCTGAGTCCCCGCACAGTGGACATCACGCTGGCCTGCTCCCCTCGCCTCCCGGCCCTTCCGGCAGGCATCCTGACAGCATGTTCCCCAGGCCACCGGGTGCTCTGCTCTTCAAACGCAGGATTCAGGAAGACACAAAGTAACACAGCAAAGCCAACGTGTGTCAGCTCTAGGGAAAACAACTCAGGCCGCAGGAGCACCCCCGCCAGGGGACAAGAAGACAGGGTGCTGCAGCAGTGGACGCTCCAGGCGCTCAAGTCAAAGGCTACAGCCCTCTCCAAGCACCCATGGAAACCCTGGGCACCCCTGGCAGGGGGTGCTACACCTGCACTCTGCCATGGCCCAAGCTCCTCTCGTGGGCAAGCCCTGCGATGACCACTGTACCTTCCCAGCTGGAAGCGCAGGAAAGAAGTTCCCCACAGAGCAGCAGAGGTGTGGTGTCCTGCTGGCAACACCGTCCCCAAGCCAGCTTCATCGCTTGCTTCCTGCTCTCAGAAAGCCCAAGCGAAGCAGAGTGCACAGCAGATGTGTCCCCGGCACCCCGATCCTGGGGCAGCCTGTTTCAGCCTTCCTCGGTGGGGCTGCATAACTGGGGAGGCGCCACCTACCCCAAGAGCAAGCTGCTCTCCCTGCGACGCAGGCCAAGAGTGCAGAGTGGACAGAACTGATGTCCACTATCAGGTATTAAGGTTTTCTCAAATGAGGACACTGTCCTACTAATGAGAAGCTGGGCTGTTTTTTTCCTCCTGCAGATATATATTTATCTTGACCTTGGCTTGAATGCTTGTAATTATCTCCCTTACTACCAAAGAACACCCAAAACTTCTTTGACCTTCAACAGTGCTATGCAGAACGCAGATTTAATTATTAAGCACGAGGCAGCTCTTTTCTTGTCTTAAAACAAACTCTTTAATAAGCCATTGCCTCCATTTTTAAAAAGAGGCAGAAATAAAGAAACAGTTTGAGAATCCTGGGCAGGCAATGAAATGCCTTGGGTAGATACTAGACACCAGCTCCTGAGTCACCTGCAGTCTCTGCAGTTAGTACATGGCTTTATTTTCTGCTCCTGGAAACTAATCTATGGACGCAGTCCCTCCTTACCTGAGGTTCCTTGGCCTCAGTTACCTGAGGTCAGCCATAGGAAGGACAGTACAGTAAGATATGGGAGGAAGGGGCGAGGCAGGGGAAGACTTATTACAGCATGTTGCATTACAGTATATTGTTATAACCGTGTAATTTCACTGTCAATCTCTACGGTGCCTCATTTATACGTTGGATCTTATCATAGATAAAGCACAGTATCTAGGGGATTTGGTACTTCCCCTGTGAACACAGAGGGCAGGCCATACTATTTCCCACCAAGCATGAAAGATGCCAGAAACCCATAGCACCTCTCCACCAAGATCACCCAGGTCCCCCACAAATATGCCAGAATACACATGACTCCATTCTGGGTTCACTTTTAAAGATCAGATGGAGAAGATGGACCTCATCTTCCCCTCTCCATGCTGGCGCTTGTCCAGGCCAAGAGACCTGAAGGAATAAGCCCAGCCTCAAGCCTGCCATGTGCCTGGCTTTCAGGTGATAGGAGTGCAAGAACCAAGCCTTTACTGCCAGCTCTGCCTCAGGTCCTAAGGTTCAAGAACATTCTGAGAAACAAAAGGGACATTCTAAATATACAATCATGCTGTCAGCAAATATGGACAGTTTGAGGTTTTTTTCCTATTCGTGTCCCTTTAATTTCTTTTTCCTGTCTGACTGCTCTGGCTAGAGTTTCAAGGACTATGCTGAATAGAAGTGGTGAAAGAGGGCATCCCTGTCTTGTTTCAGTTCTTAGAGGAAGGCTTTCAACTTTTCTGCACTTAGAATGATGTTGGCCTTGGGCTTAGCACAGAGAGCTGGTACAGTGTTGAGACAGATTCCTACTATCCCTAGTTTCTCTGGTGTTTTGAACATGAAGAGGTGCTGTGTTTTGTCAAATGGTTTCTCAGCATCTATTGAGATAATCATGATTCTTTGGATGTGGTGAATTACATTTATTGATTTCCGTATGTTGAACCAACCTTGCATCCCTGGGATGAAACCCACTTGATCGTGGTGCACAATCTTTTGACTATGTTTTTGTATGCAATTTGACAGAATTTTATTGAGAACTTTCGCCTATGTTCCTCAGGGATATTGGTCTGAAGTTCCCTTTCCTTGACATGTCTCTGTCTGGTTTTGTTATCAGCCTCATCGAATGAGTTTGGAAAGGTTCCCACTTTTTTATTTCATGGAACAATTTCAGGAGCATTGGTGTTAGTTCTTCTCTGAAGGTCTTGCGGAACTCAGCTGAGAATCCATCTGGTTCTGGGCTTTGCTTCATTGGTAGGCTTTTGATGGCATCTTCTATTTCATTGCTTAAAATTGAACTATTTAAATTGTGTGTGTACTTCTGATTTCAGTTTGGGTTGGTCATAATATCTCTAGAAATTTATCAATGTCTTTTAAGATTTTCTATTTTACTGGAGTATAAATTGTCAATATAGTTTCTAATTATCTTCTGTATATCAGTAGTGTCTGTAGTAATATTTCCTTTTTGATCAAGTATTTTAGTACTTTGAGTTTTCTCTCTGTTAGCGAGGCTAAGGATTTATCAATTTCATTTATTTTTTTTGAGAACCAACTTTTTAATTAATTTTTTAATTGTTTCTTTTGTTTCAATTTCATTGATTTCAGCTCTGATTTAATGATTTCCTGTCTTCTACTGCTTTTGGTGTTGATTTGTTCCTCTTTTTTCTAGGGCTTTGAGATGTAATGTTAGATCATTTATTCATTGAAATGGCCACACTACCAAAACCATTACACAGATTTAATGCCATTCCTATTACAATCCCAATGACATTCTTCATAGAACTAGAAAAAGCAATTATGAATTCATTTGGAAAATTAAGAGACCCAGAATAGCCAAAGCAATCCTTAGCAAGAAGAATGAAGCAGGAGGCATCACAATACCAGACTTTAAATTATACTACAGAGCTATAGTAACAAAAATGCATGGTATCGGTGCCAAAACAGACACATGGACCAATAGTACAAAATAGAAGACAGAAAGACAAACCCACAAAAATACAATTATCTCATACTAGACAAAGGTGCCAAAAACATTCACTGGAGAAAAGATAGCCTCTACAACAAATGGTACTGGAAAACTGCAAATCCATATGTAACAGAATGAAATTAAACCCTTATCTCTCACCATGAACAAAACTTAACTCAAAGTGGATCAAAGACTTAAGCATTAGCCCAGAGACCCTTCTCCTAAGAGAATAAACAGTAGGCCCAAATCTTCACCATGGCAGCTTAGAACCTGACTTCCTTAACAAGACTCCTAGAGCACAAGAAATAAAATCAAGAAAAAATAAATGGATGGATTCAAACTAAAAAGCTTATTCTCAGCAAAGGAAATAATAACGTGAAGACAGATCATACGGAATAGGATAAAATCTTTATCACATGCACCCAGAAACAGCATTAATCTCCAGCATATATAAAGCACTCAAAAACTTAACACTCCCCCAAAAAACAAAACAAAACCGAACCCCAGCAGACCCACTGTGGCCCAATGCATGGAGGAGGTGATTGACTGCACATGTGTGGAGGAGACCAACAGTGCTGCGGCCCCATCTCCTAACCAGTGGCTGTCCCTGCCTACATCTGCCTACAGACAGCAGCCAGGACCAGGAAGACCATCCCCGAGGTCCCCGCAGGCCCGGTTACACCAGAGGTGAGGTATTGGAAACCTGCAGGGACACTACAAGATTATAGGGTAGAAACTGTAACACCTCAGATGGGCACTGCCAGAGAGGAAGACGCAGGAACAGCATGGAAAACCAAGGGAAGAAGGTGCCCCAAACAAACCAAGATGCTACAACAACAGAATCCATTGATAGCACAGTAGATGAAATGTCAGAGAAGGAGTTCAAAATGATCTGTGAAGCACAGAATAATGTAAGGGAGCAAATACAGGCAACCATTGATCACTCCAACAAAGAGATAAGATAGTAAATACAGGGAGCAGAAGATTACTTGAAGAGATAGAAATTTTGAAAAAGAACCAAGTAGAAATCCTTGAAATGAAGGAAACAATAAACCAAATAAAAAATTCAATAGAAACCATCACCAACAGACTAGAGAACTTGGAAGACAGAACCTCAGACAATGAAGACAAAATATATAACTTGAAAATAAAGTTGACCCCACAATGAAGACGGTAAGAAACCATGAACAGAACATCCAGGAATTATAGGATAATATGAAAAGACCAAATCTAAGAATTGTCAGGATAGAAGAAGGCTCAGATATACAAACCAAAGGAATGCACAATCTCTTCAATGAAATAACATCAGAAAATTTCCCAAACATGAAGAATGAATTGGAAAATCAAATACAAGAGGCTTACAGGACACCACATGTACAAAACTACAACAGATCCACACCAAGGTACATAATAATGAAAATGTCTCCCATACACAATAGGTATAGAATTTTAAAAGCTGCAAGAAAGAAGGTGCAGATTACATCCAGGGGGAAGCCAATTCAGATCTCAGCAGATTTCTCAACCCTGACCCTCAAAGCCAGGAGATCCTGGTACACCATATACCAAACTCTGAAAGAAAATGGGTGCCAACCAAGAATCTTATATCCAGCAAAATTAAGCTTCTGATTTGATGATGAAATAAAAACCTTCCAGGATAAACAAAATTTCAAAGAATTTACAGCCAGAAAGCCTGCACTAGAGAGTGTTCTTGGCAAAATATTCCATGAGGAGGAAATGAAAATCGGCAAGGGGAGGGACTACACTAAAGGAAAAGCCAATCAAAGGAGAACCCAAGTCAAGTTAAGAACCAAAATAAACTAAAATTAACGAGCATACAAGCTATATTTCAATATTAACTCTGAACGCTAATGGCCTAAACTCAATTAAAAGACATAGACTGGCAGATTCAAGTTAAAAAAGACTCAAATTGTGGAATTCACATGAATGTTGGCTCAGGGCTCTGCCTACAATGGAGAAAAGGACTGTGTTAGGAACAACAGCTGAAGAGAAAAATCAGTTATTGTGCTCTCCAACCAATTTCTTATCCTTATTCCTCTATAGCTGTATAAGTAAGACAATTATTTTTCTTATTCCGAAATTTTTTCTTCGTTTTTAGTTTTCTGTAATTTGGTATGAGATGACTAAGTATTACTTTATTTACCTATTTATATTTGGTACTTATTCTACTTGATATTCTCTCAAAATCTGTGCTTTTTCTCTCATCTTAGTTTTCAAAAGATCTTCAGATAGTTTTACTTCAAATATTTTTTCTACTGTTTTCCTTTCTTCTTTTTGTATTCTCATTATGCATGCTTTATTCTTTGATATTGTCCCATAGTTCTTGGGTTGCTTTTATTTCCTTTGTATTTTTGTTTGGGAAATCTTTGATTAGCTTATCATCAAGATCATGGTTTCTTTCCTTGGCCATAATTTAATTGATGGCATCAGAAGTCATTCTTCCTTTCTATTTCAGCATGTTTGATTTCTAGAATTTTGTTTTGATTCTTAAAGTTTCCATTTTCCCTGACATAGTTTATAAGTTTTTGTATGCTGTATACTTTTTTCCCATTAGAGTATTTAATATATTAATCATAATTACTTTGGTTTTTTTTAACTTGGCAATTCAAACATGTATGATATGTTTGAATCTGATTTTTATCTTCAGACTATGTTTTAGCATTTCTTTTGGCCTGTCTTGTAATTTTCTGTTGGAAGCTAGACATGTTTTATTGAACAATAAAAAATGAAGTAAATAGGCCACTGATAGGAGTATTTATTTTATCTGGTGAGGACTTGTCTGGTGTTTAATGCCTGCTTGCAACTAAAGGTATCAGAGGTTTTAAGTTTTCATCCTGTACTTTTTTTTATCTGAGTTTCCTTAAACACTAGTTCAGGGAGAAAGAATCTGTGTACTACAACTCTTTCAGCTGTAACTGATTGTTATTATACCAGATCCTTGCAATTGTGCAGGTCAGACAAAGGAGGTTTTCTAATCTTATCCAATCTTTAAGTGGGTCAATGTCTGAAAACTACAACTTTCACAAGTGTTTCATCAACGTGTACCACCCCCACTTCCACCCTTACTCCTATCTCTGACTGCAATATTCCCAATATTTTTCCTTGAAACTCTGTCCTTAATTGACTTTGTTTTTAATTCACAATCTAATCCTATCAGAGACATGAGGTCTTTCTGGAATCTTCAGTGGGAAACTGGTAGGGTACCTAGAAGGCCAACTGGAACCATGAGGGTTTCCCCAAGTCTACAGGACCCCAAGTTTTCCTTAATCTCAAATTAGCTCATATTCGATCTCCAGCCATTCTTCAGGATTGTATGTACCAGTTGACTGCTCTGGCAGTACACTGTTGGGTTCAAGAAACGTAATTTGATTTTCACACATTTTTGTTACTATAAGGATAAAATTGATGCCTTTTGATTACTTAACATATTGGAAATGAAACATAAAGTCAGTTTCTTAATTTTAAAACAATGTTTAAAAACTTGTTTAATTTTATTCATTCTTTCCATTTCTATATTCTTTTTTCCTTCTGATTTTTTCCCCCATTTTATCATCCATTTTATTTGGGAAATACTTTTGTTGAATATAGAAAACCTGTGATTAATTCTATTTCATGTTTTTAATCTTTTCCCCACATCTTCTGTAGACTGTTTTTAATTTCGTTATATAGCATAATTTATATAAAATTTTTATATTTTGAGTAGTTTTATATATTGAATAAAGTTTATCAGATCTACATTGTATTGTTTCTACTCATTCTTTCTTAAACAATATACATACATTCTATTGGATAATTAAAAATTAATACAAATTATATGTATAAAAACACAAAACAAATAACCCAATCAACACATGAGCTAAGGAATTGAAAAGATACTTCACAGAAGAAATACAATTGAACAACAAGTAAATGAAAAAATGTTCAGCATCTCTAGCCGTCAGAGAAACGCAAATCAGAACTACTCTAAGATTTCATCTCATTCCAGTCAGAATGGCAATTATTAAGAATATAAGCAATAATAAACGTTGGCAAGGATGTGGAGGAAAAGGCACACACATACATTAATGGTGAGACTGCAAACTGGTACAACCAATCTGGAAAGCAGTATGGACATTCCTCAGAAAATCTGGAATGGAACCACCGTTTGACCCAGCTATCCCACTCCTTGGTCTATACCCAAAGGACTGAAAATCAGCACACTACAGTGATGCAGCCACATTATTGTTTATTGCAGCTCAACTCACAATAGCTGAACTGTGGAACCAACCTAGGTGTCCTTCAACAGAAGGATAAAGAAACTGTGGTCCATATACACTATGGAATATTATGCAGCCTTTACAAGTACAACATGATGGCATTCGCCAGTAAGTGGGTGGAGCTGGAGAACATCATGCCAAGTGAAATAAGCCAATCCCAAGAAACCACAGGCAGAATGTTTTCTCTGACATGTGGATTGAGAGTGGGGAAGAGGTACTAGGGAAGAATAGAGTTGCTCTGAATTAGAGAGAGGAGAGTGAGGGGAGGGAGGTGGGAGGAAGGGAGGAGGAGAGAGTATGCATTAGACATGCTCACCCCATGTTCAGAGGACGACACGGCCGGTGTGACTCTACATCACACACAACCACAGAATGACACGTCATGCCCCATTTATGTAAGATGTGTCCAAGTGCATTCCACTGTCAGCACACCTAACGAGAACCACGAAAAGACTAGTGTCTGTGTAGTCAAAAAAAAAAAAAAAGGAAGGGGGAACTTGGCCACAAAAAGACTGTAGGGTCCCTCCATCCGACAGACACACAAACCTACTTAATGATTGTAAGTAGCAAAGTGAATCAGAAACAGCCCAGTATGGGCATGGCTGGTGGTGCACACCTGTGATCCCAGTGCCTCAGAAGACTGAGGCAGGAGCACTGCAAGTTGGAGGCCAGCCTCAGCAACTTAGTGAGGCCCTAAGCCACCTAGTGAGACCCTGCCTCAAATTAAACAGGTCTGGGGGTATAGCTCATAGGTAGAGTATTCCTGGGTTCAAAACACAGGACAGACAGACAGACACACACACACACACACACAGAACCCCAAAGCAAAGACCAAATTAACAAAAAGCAGCCTCAACCTATGTGAGCAAAGGAGGCAGAAAGATGTTGGCAACTGTAGCATCCAGAGCAGGGCAGGTGGGGAGGGCGGGGCACGGGGGGATGCAGGTGCTCACGGACAGCGCTCACGTCTTCCTGCGTGATCCACATGGAGCGCACAGCATTGTTGGGGAAGATAACCCTGACAGCTGTCAGCTTCAGTGTGGTGCAGCGCCTGCTCTACAGCACCGTGAGCGCCCCAGCTTCTGTACAACTCACGCAGCGGAAACGTGCCGTGGTACAGAATGCTACAAACTGTGACCGCGGAACCCAGCCAGCTCCGTCTCCCAGTCTTGGGAAGCACCCCACCTAAGATCAGACTCCCTTAAGCTGCTGGGATCTCGGCAGATGGAGATCCCCCCTGCTGCCTCCCTTGCAGAACCGAATGCTCAGGAGGCTGACTTTTTTATGGACTCCTCTGCTGTCTCAGATCATTAAAAATCTAGGGTGTGAATGTTTATGATTCTTGAATGGTGCATAGACCAATTCCTACTAAACCTTCAACTCTGAGTTCTAATTAACAAACTGATTAGATGTGCAGCCGGGGAGGCCACCTAAGATGCGAAATCAGAGGAGCCAGGTGTGAGCCATGGCCGTGGCAGCCTCCTCCCCAGCCAAGCTCCAGCGCGCACACGATGGAGACCATGGGTCACGTCTACCTGGGGTGCCTGCTAGGCAGACGGGAAACTAGGCACACACTTACTGACAAACGAAAACGGGCCCCGAAAGCCCTGCCGCAGGACACCCTGCCCTGCCACCACTCACGCTCTGCTGTTCTCTGCACTTGTTGTCAAAGTCACCACGTCCCTTCTGGATTAGGGTAAATGGACTCTGATGACCATGACGGGGAGGCGGGCCTGCCAGGGCCTCCTCCTCAGCAGTGAAGTGAGGTGGGTTCAAGGACAGGCAGGGGGGAGGGCAGAGTCAAAGGTCGCTGGTACAGAGGGGCCTTGACAGACAGCAGTGCTAAGTAGGGTGCTGGGCACATGCTGGGACATGCGGTGTCTCATGTCTGGTTCTGAAAGAGCAGCCGACCCAGCCACGCCTCCTCTCAGAGCACTCAGGCCTGGGAGCCTCCTGGCCGCGAGGGTCCTGCATGGACCCGCTCGGGAGCCAACACGGAGGAGCAGAAGCAAGGCGCCCGGCAGGGTAGAGGTCACAGGACACGACGTCCCCACAACCGTTCTGTGCAGGCTTCATCAGATACGGGGTCACGTGAGGACACGCCAGCGAAGTGGAGAATGGAATTCCTCATCCTTAGGAAATAGTGGCCACTTAGAGCAGAAGGCCACCACACGGGCCCCGAAGCCCTGCTGGGGTGTGTGTGCGTGCACACGAGTGGGAAAGCCAGAGAGGAGACGATGAGTGAACCAGAAACAACGGAGCAAATGGGGTCAAACATCGGGAGATCGATTTGGGTCAGCACTGTATGAGCTGCCGGGCGCGGTGGCTCAGGCCTGTAATCCCAGCACTTAGGGAGCCTGAGGCAGGAGGATGGTGAGTTCAAAGCCAGCCTCGGCAACAGCAAGGTGCTAAGCAACTCAGTGAGACCCTGTCTCTACATAAAACACAAAATAGGGCTGGGATGTGGCTCAGTGGTCGAGTGCCCCTGAGTTCCCAGGTACCAAAAAAAAGCAAACAAACAAACAGAAAACCAACAGTATGAGCTTTGTGGGGGCGGTGTCTTTTCTCTTCTTTCCTCTTCCCTCCTTCTCTCTCCCCCTCTCCCTCACCCATCTTTCTGAGAAAGGGACTCCCTAAGTTACCCAGGCTGGGTTTGAGGAGCCCTCCAGCCTCAGCCTCCTGAGGAGCTGGGACTGCAGGCGTGTGCCCGAGTAGCACCAGAGTAGCACCATTACAGTACTCGTGTTCTTACCATCTTCTACAGCTTCAAAGCGTTTGCAAATAAAAAGGAGAAAAGACTAGCAGGGTGTCTTGTGAGTCACTCAGAGAGACGGCCATAGGGGGTGGGATAGGGGGTCGGTTAAACAAGTGATCAGTCTTCATTTAGTTTTGTTTTAAAAGGTCTTCAAAGGACAGTTAAGAAAGTAGAGACAGCCCGCAGAGTAGGGGAGAACATGCTCAAATTACGGGTAGAAGGGTGGGCTCGGGACGTGGGAAGGACCACCGCAACTCAAGGTCAACAACACAACTGCAACCGGGTGGAGGATCTCAACAGACGTTTCTCCAAAGACAGACCTTTAAGGACCAGCGAGCGGCCGCTCCCCCGGGAGAGGGCAGGAAAGGCCTCCAGGAGCTCTGGAGGGAGCGAGGGGCCGGAGCCCCCGCACGCTCAGGGTGCCACTCCTGGGCACAGCCTGGGAAGGCAAACGCTCATCCCAGCGGTCCACGAAGCAGACAGGGAGTGCTCAGTGGCTGGCGAGCGGGCAGGCACAGGGTGCACGGGCACACAGGAGCCTTGCCTGGCAGGGAGCGAGGGCTGAGGGAGGGCGGAGACCACGGACCATACCGCGTGTGCCGCTTCTACAACATGCCAGACCAGGCAGACCCGGTGCGGGATGACATCGGGGCCGTGGGAGCTGGGGCGGGGCACACGGGTAGCGGCTGTGGCGTTCAGGGATTCTTTGCGGGTGGTGAGAGGATCCTCCAGTTGTGCCGGTGGCTGCTAATTCTGGGGACCTACCAAACACCACTACCTCATGCACCTGGAGAGTGAGTTAATTCATCTTTGTTTTGGTACTAGGGATGTAACTCAGGGGCACTCGACCACTGAGCCACATCCCCAGCCCTATTTTGTGTTTTATGTAGAGACAGGGTCTCACTGAGTTGCTTAGCACCTCACTGTTGCTGAGGCTGGCTTTGAACTAGCGATCCTCCTGTCTCAGCCTCCCTAAGTGCTGGAATTACAGGTCACCGGGCTTGGCTTAATTTATCTTGGTAAAAAGACTATTGTCCTGTTGCTGGTTAACCACGGGCCTAGTCAAGGCCTTGGGTCAGAGGCGGGCTCCGGCACCTGCTCACACACTCCAGCCACGCCACCTTAACAGGAGGGCACCTGAGGCTGGCTCCCATCACTTCCTCTGAGCCTGCAGAACAGTCCCCCAGCTTCCCTGTCACAGCCTGGAGACAGTAAGGGACAATTCCACGACTGCTCTGCCAATCTCCAGGCCTGAGTCTAGGGCTCACCTGAGCGAGACCTGGGTCCTGCCCTGCAGAACTCTCTCCTAATAGGAAGCCTGGTAAACTAAATACTATAGTTTGAGGCCAAGTCTTCCAATTGAATGTGACACCCCCACCCCAGATCCTAGGAAGGGACAGTTTCCTGTAAAGCACACTGGATCAGAGGGGCATTAGGTGCAGGAGGAGGAGGCCCCTGGGGGGGGGGGCAAGGAGTTAGCTCCTGGGAAGAAATGAGGCAGCACAGGGTGGAGAGGCAGAGAGGAGGGTCCAGGATCCCTGTGCACCTGCATGAGTACCACACCCGCCTCAGGAGGTGCAGGGGCGGCAGGGGCGGCCACTGGTCACTGCTCCCACCCCGGTAGGGGCTCCGCTTCCACAAAGAAAAGAAAGGGGATCCCATAGGCCAATCCCGCCCTGAAGTCTTGCTGGGGTTCCCTTTTATGGCAGCTCCTTGAGAGAAAGGGCAGTTCAGAAAGCACTGGGAGGAAGCCAGGAGCTCCTAATCAGGGAGCATTCACCGTTGAGGAGCCAGTCCGTGGAGGACCGTCCAGGCATCAGCCGGGCACGCAGAATGCCTTAGCACTCCTTCCTGGGGCTTTGCGAATAACGGCAACCGCCAGCTTCTCTCTCTGGAAAGACTGTCAGATGGGAAGTGGCCCAAGGCACGGCCTGCCCACACTGCCCCAGATGGCCCTGGAATGGCCGGAAGACTCAGCCGCTAACGGCTCACCAGGGTCTTCGCAGTGTGGTTTCCAGCCAGAGGATGCTGCGCCAGAGATGGCAGCCATCCTGCACTTCAAGGACACGCCAGGGCCCCTTCCAGCCTGGCTGCCGTAGCCCTTGCACAAGTCACAAGCTTTTGAAAATCCCAGATGCATGGCAGTTAAAATCCACGTACCAGATGGCATCGCAAGAAAGCAAAGTGTTTTATTTGTTTCTAGCTGTAAATAATGGGGTTCGGGACAGGCCACCCCCAAATATGGCAGGCTGGTGTCACAACAGTCACATCCTGCTCTTCCACTCTTCATCACCTGCAGCAGGAAATCACACAAGTCTCCCCATTTCTTTGGGTCTGGAAGTCACACAAACTTCACGACACCATGTGTCATCTCCTCCCTTTTCCGTCTGCCTTTTGCCTTTTAGGGTGCCAGCCTGGACCCAGGATGGGTGGGGAGAGGTGTGCTTCCTCTCCACATACGCCACCCCTCGAAGTGCTGGGTCATTTTGGTCAACTAATATTTATAAGCTGACTTAAGAAAGTGAAGGGAGGGCTGGGCTGGGGCTCACAGCCTAGCACGTGGGAGGCACTGGGCTTGCTCCTCAGCACCATGTACACAAAGTCAATCAACAAACAAAATAAAGGAATCTGTCCACCTACAACTAAAAAAAACCATTAAAAACAGAAAGCAAATGGGAAGAAGAGGGTTAGCATGCAGACACTCAATATATTTTAAGTTTCTTACGGAGTAGATTCTTTTTAAATTGTGCCTGGAAACACTCATATAAAGTGCCAGCCATCTATTTCTACCGTGGGTCGTGGTGGCTCCGCTCGTGAACTCCTGCGTCTGCTCATCTTTCGCTCCAGGAAGACCTGGCTCACAGTTTAAATCAGGAACAATGCAGGTCGGGCGGCAGCGTCCCTCCCAGCTGTCCCCAGGGAACCCTGCTCTGGTTTCAGGCGAGTCCCCCAGAGGAAAGGGGGCGGCAGGCGGCCATGCCTTCACACTCCCCTCCACGGCTCCGGCGCAGTCCTGATAATCTGATTCTCTTAAGTCGTCGTTTAGTTTTGTTTTCACGACTGACTACCCCTCTGGAAAAAAATCAATGGCTGCCTTTAGGACTTTGCCTTTCTCAAGTTGCAGGTTACAAAATGCCAGGTTCACCTTCCACACTGCACTGTGCAAACCAGCGGCAAAGCCTTCCCAGCTTCTGCTCTGCCATCCAACACAACAAAGCCCCAACGGGGCCCCTGTCCATTCTGCTGCCAGCACAGGCCCAGGTGCGGCTTCTAACCTGCCGGGTCAGGTCTGATACTTAATGCCAAGCTGTCACAAAACCCAGACGCACATCCTCGGTAAGTTAGATGATCACAAAAGTCCTTTTGTCCTGACACGCAAGTTGTCAATCTCTAAAACTTCAGTTTTACCAAGAGCCCCATGACAAACAGGATCTGGAGCTGTGCGAGCCATGGCGGTGTCCCTTCCGTGGTTAGGCAGGACTGAAGTCTGCACCTGGGTACAATCACTGTGCTCTGATAGATATAGCAGCCTGGAGGGCACTGCGTCATCTGTTCAGGATGGGACAGGCACCCCACAGAGAACACCTGTCCCCTCGGACCCCAGACAGGTTACGAGAGTCACCCTGGCAACAGGCCACAGCACCAATACTCAGCCCAATAGTCAGCCCAGGACGCTGGCCCAGAAGCCACAGGAGCCACCTGTCCTCACCAGGGCCACCTTCGCTCCAAAAGCTGAGGAGGAAGGAGGAAGGCAAGTGGGCTCTCAGATGCTTTTGAGTGAGAGAATCCAGCATGTGACCCTGCCACCCGCCTCTCAAAAGAACAAAAGCACCAGATCCTCTCAGGCAGGTGGCCCGCCAAGACACCCTCGTGTGTAAGCCTCCCGACTTGACAATCTGATCCTCTCGACAGGGATTACGGGTCTCAGGGTCTCCAACAGCAGTAAGCTGGACAAGGGCCTCTGGATTTCTGACGCTTAAGATTTTATCTTCTCTGCTCAGAAATTCCGGGATAGAGAATTACAAAAGGCTCCATTTGTACGGTGGAATGTTCACGCGTTGTTGAAGTGGTGTTTCTGTCTGCTTATTTTCCTCCTGCTGTTAGCATCCTAAGCCACAGAAATCTAAGAGGGCCACCCGAAGATGCCGTTTTGATAGGAAATGTCAACATACTGAAAAAAGAAAGATGATACATACCATGGTACAATGTTGTACAGAATATTTCTACTTAGCAAAGCACTACTTTGAACAATGCAAATGAGTTGATGGTTAAATTTTTTTAAAGAAACACCATTTTTCAATCAACCCCCCCCCCCACAAACTATGACAGCAAACTATTCCTTGGGAGATTCCCTTTAGCATTAATAAATAAAGGTTTCTCAAAAACACATCAGTGGTGTGTAGTCAAATCTTCTAAACTGTTTCAAAGTGACATTTCAGGTGTGAAATATATTCCACCATCTTCCTACTTCTTTACTACACTGTGAAAAAGAAAAAAAAACCAAATTCACACTGCAAATTCGACCCTCCAACTAAACGTTACAGATCCAGACTCCGTGGCTGCCCTCTTTCCTCCACGCTGCTTCTGATGCTTCACATAAGGCTGAATACGATTGAGAACAGCACTGTGTGTGTTCATTAGATCTGGGTTTTCACCACTAATGAGGACGATGCCCGTACTTCTGAGCTTCCCATGCTCCACCTGGACCCAACCATACCAAACAGAAGAACCTCAAGATTCTTACACCAGACAACCCATCCCCCCACGTGAGAGACGTCCATCCCCATGGGCAAAGAGGCCAAAGGTGGACCAAACCAGATTCAGGAATGTCACTAGCTTATCATCTGTCATGTAACATTTTTAAGCAGAAAATCCTCAGGCAGCTGCAGAGTAGAGATGCATTTGGTGTTGACAGTCGCAAGAAAGAACATGGGGACTCCCGTCACCTCCAAGTCTCCTTCATTCCCAGGACAATTCTCTTCAACACTTGCCCTTATTAAAAGGGGTGAAGGGCTTGCCACTCTTTCCATTCCACCCAAAGTGTCCTTCTAGAATGGGGAGTGCAGTCTTGCCAACGAACGTTCCAAGGGGGTAACCTCTCAAGGCCTGCAGGGTGCTGACCAAGGACCCACCCCAAGATGCACCCAGAGGAAAGGGGCCGTGCGCTCTCCGTCCAGTCTGATCTGCCATGTCCTGAGTCTCACCACAAGGCCCAGCCTCCTTGCTCTGTTCCTCAGAAGATCTATAAGCCTCTGCTTAAGCAAACCACAAACCGCGACAGAACAAGCTCCACCGTGCACTGTGCTCTTCCCTTCTAAGACAGGCATGCACCCTGCACACCTCAAGTGAACACACCGGGTGCGGTGGCGCAGGCCTGTGATCCCAGTGGCTAGGGAGGCTGAGGCAGGAGGATCACGAACTCAAAGCCAGCCTCAGCAAGGGCGAGGCGCTAAGCAACTCAGTGAGACCCTGTCTCTACATAAAACACAAAATAGGGCTGGGGATGGGGCTCAGTGGTCGAGTGCCCCTGAGTTCAATCTCCAGTACACCCCCATAAAAATAAAAATAAATAAAATAAAATTCATGAACACAATTCAGATGCTTCCCAAATAGGAAAGGGGGAGGGTTTTCTGGTCCTTACTGGGGTGATATGTACAGCACTAAAAATAGTTGTGAAGAATGCTGTTCTGACAGATATCACAATGATTTCAGTTTAACGGACACCATCAACTGAAGGGCTAAGAGCCCCACTCCCCTTATCAATTAACCTGTCAGCGTGCTAGTTGAGTCTAATTAGTCAAATCCTTTTTTAATGAAAAGATCGTGCCTTAAGCAGCCTGCCAATTCCAGGGTTGTTGGCGACCATAAGCTAATCCAGACAAAGAGGGGATAAGAATCCTTCCGCCCTCATGGCATCCAGAGTGCCAAAGCCGCATGTGACTGTGTACGTCTTATTTATAGAACATCAAGATACTAAGGATAACTGCACACAACTGTCCTTTTGTCCCCCCTCTTCCCAAAGGAGCTACTTCTAAGTACCCAAAAGAAACATCCAAGCTGACTGGACTTACAAATTAAAGTCACGTGGAATCAGAAAGTGAATTTTTTTGAAGAAATTAAAATGTACCAAAGCAGACACCATTGTCGCAGGACTGTCCTACGAGACCGCCAGGCTGGCCACTGCAAAATGTGACGTCATTTAAAAACATCCAGAGGTGTGAGGGGACAGGTGAAGTCACGAGAGACTTTTAACCTTCAATGATTTAGCTGAAAACAAAGACACAGCAAATGAGGCCAGATGTCACGAACTGGTGGCCCTCAGTGCTGGGCAAGTGGCTGGGGAGGCAGGCCAGCAGCCTTCTGCAGGCCTGGCGCCCTCCGTGTAGGAACTGGGGAGTGGCGGGGGGTTAAGGAGAGAAGGCAGTGGTGAGGGTGCAGGACCCCCGGGTCAGCAGGACTGCACCACAGCCACCTCTGCACCCAAGGTCCTGCAAGAGGCCGCACTGGCCTCGTGGTCTCTGCAGGCCACCTCTACAGCAGCGTGCAGATGAGGGGGACAGACAGTGAAAACAGAGCTTCAGGACGGAACAGGACGCACGCACGACGCCGGGTGCTGCCTGGAAGGTGCACTCTGGCCACCTCCGTCCCACGGCCAGGGGCACCTGGAACTGAAAGATGCAGGCGGTCACAGCGTGCAGAGGTCCACTCTTCACATTCCGTTTGTCTGTCTTTGCTTTATCTTTCAGCCACAAAGCCCCTGTTCCCCCCGACACTCAGTGACCCCTAGGAGCTCCCTGCTCCGTCCTCACCTTCTAGGGGACACCAATTTGGAGCTATGTGGACTCTGCTTCCTGAAGTGCAATCCTCCAGACCCCAGGGCAGCCCTTGCTCCCTCTGCAGCTTCTGTTGGGACTGGTCGACGGCCGTCCCACCGTCGGGCCTCGCAGGCCTCTGTCCCCACCAGAGAAAGCCACTGAGGGCCCAGCACAGTGGCGGCCAGACACTGGGGGTTCTGCAAGTGACACACCATTATTGTGAGATGACTCGATGTTTTGGAAATGCCCGAGATGGAAAACAGCACTTGAAATCCCACAGACACAGAAGCCGGGAGAGCCCAGGTCCCCCTGGCGCCTGCGCACCAATGCAAGAATACTGCCGCTGGGCCGGGTGTGGCCCAGGCGTGAGCGCCAGCCCCGCGGGTGTGAGTGCACACTAGAAAATACCTACTTAATTAAAAGAAAGCACAATGGAGGACGGTGCATGAAAGGTCTGAAATGTCGGAAACGGCACGGCAGACACGAGCAGGCCTCATCAGTGCGTACGTCAACTGTAAATCCATCAACATCATACAGCATCTGCACACAGACATTCCAGTGGCGACTCCTTTAAGCTTTTATTACTGTAGTTTTCCTGGAACAGAAGGGACATGTAATTATGACCCCAATTTACCTGACTTTTAAAATTTTTTCTTATGTGAAATTTCAAAAAAACACAAAAGTAAAAGTAGTACAATGAAAAAAGGAAGAGGTGAAGGGGAAGGGCCGGGGTGAGATGGGATGCCCGCTTCTGCCAGACACAATTCCCCTTCCCAGGAAGAGCCAGAACCCCAAGTCCTGACACGGAGTCACTACTCCTAAACTACTTCCAGGGATGAGAAGTGGTGAGACAAAGATTCAGCAGAAAAACCACCACCAGGATTTCACTGTGGGTGTAGCTGCCCAAGTCCAGACTGGCCCCCTGGTGTGTCCCTCAGGCTGTGTATCTGTGACAGGGTGGTCACTGCTCGCTCCAGTCCAGCCCTCTGCCTCCCAGGCTATGGAGCCCTTGCAGCCACGTTCCCTGTACACACTTCACAAGGGGACGCTCCGGTTTCTGCGTCCACTTCCTTGACTGGATTGGCATTTGCTAACTTACAAGACACAGCACGGCTGGACTCGGGGGTGGTGAGGCTGGGCACCACCCGGGCCACCTGCTCAGCCTCCGTGCCCCAGCTTCCTCCGAGTCATGGCGGAAGTCATCAGTGGCGCTGATGCTGGCAGCATTCTGCGGTTAGTCCACGAGTGTCAGGACAAGGCGGTGCACACAAGTACTCAGCACGTGGCGGCCACCACCGCCAGTGGGCCAGGCACTGCAGCAGCCTGTGGAGAACCTGGTCATCACCAGGAGACACACGTCCTGGTTTGTGCACACAGTCCAGGGTCAGGCCTGTTGTCCCCAAGTAGCCGTTAACACAAGTCCTTCTCACCCTTAGCAGTGCCCAGTCTGGACGATGAATCCTGCAGCCACTCGATTCTCACCACAGAGAGATGCCAGGGCAGGAGGCGGGTGAGGGGGCCATCCAAAGTTTATCTGGATCCAGAACTTCGAGAAGCAGGACTGGACCTCATTTGTACCTCTGTGGTTGTTTTTAAAGCTAAGGACACTCTGAAGATACAGTGCCTCTGAGAAGCAGCGAGATGGAGAGGGCACGCCAGGCGAGGCGGGGCGGGGCGGGAGGAGGCCCAGACCTGACCCCTCTCAGCCAGCAGGAGGCTCCTGGTCTGGGACAGGGAGCAGCCCTGGGAGCAGCAGGCGGGCGGGGACTCTGCTCTGGCTGCCCAGAGGTTCGGGAGGTGGAGCACAGGCGGCAGTTCCCCGGCTAGGCAACCTGCTCCTGTACCAGAACGTTCCACAGTCCAGGGTGGAACAGAGGAAGGGTGACTGATCCTCGCCACGGTGGGCAGCTACAGCTGGGTATAATGGGACGCACTCAGCAGGAGCAGTGGAGAGGATCTTTCTGGAACAAGCCCTTTGGGACTTGGAAACGTGTGTGCAGCACAGTTTAAATGAGCCCAGGAGTCGGAGTCCAGCCTGGGCCAAGCAGCGGGGCCTCGTCCCAGGACAGTGAGGATAAATAAGCCAGTGAATAAGTGACAGTGGCTGAGCGGTGACAGCCCGTCCAGGGCACCGCCATGGCTGAGGGGCACACGCAGGCAGCGTAGGCTGGGGACCGAGCTCCGAGCAGGGGTGTGGAGCAGGGCCTCCTGCTTCTCCCCCGAGACTCAGAGCAGGCCGCCCGCTGAGCTTCCCAAGGAGCAGGCAAGAGGCCCCTCCAGGGGTGAGGGCACTTTCTCCAGGGCCAGAGCCCAACCTCTCCGGGCCACAGACAAGTACACACCACTGGTGATTTTACGTCAGCGTCACGGTCTGCACAGGTTTTATTTTTATAACGGTCTTAATAACTTCAGTAAGATTTCCAGCCATAACAACTATCTCATCTCTTGAGATTTCCTTCCAGTTTTTCCAGTTTAATCCTTACTATGCTACAAACCCACATCTAGTTTGGTGGCTGGCTGCGCTTAAATGTCACACACACTAGGTCCTCCGTGAACGCGAGTGACCTGCAGCCTCCCTTGCGTTACCCACCGTGCTGCTCGGACCCTGCCAGGTTTTCCCAGGCGACTTCCTGACCGGCACGGCCCGCACTGTGCCGCAAGCAGTTGTGGGAAGTAAGGGCCCTGCCGTCAGGAAGAGGTGGTCTTTCATTCACCAGATCAAGCCCCGGCCCCTCTGGCTGGGCTGGCCCAGCAGAAAGAACCTAGAGCAGGAGACGGCCGAGCTCACTTTGTCCCTGGCCACCCACAGCACCCTGTCCTCACACACAGCAGACTGGCTAAGCCACTGCCCGCATCTCCCACAAGGACACCCGACATACAGTGAGTGCCATTCTCTGCCCGTGGGCAGCCCCCACTCCTTTCCTGAAAAACACCAGGCTGGGGTGAGCAGATGACCACAGGGGCGCTGGTGAGATGGGGAGACGCGGCTTTCCTGGACCTGTCACTAGGCGCCCGGGCACCGCTGGATTCCAAAGTTCATGTGACTCTAGGGAGCTGCACTTTCCCTCCCCCGGGCCCACCCAGCACCAGGTACACCCCATTCCCAACAAGTCACCTGCGGGTCACCAGAGAGCAGGGGCAGAGGACACAGCTGAGCAGAGGGGCAGGCGAGAGAGCAGCAGGTGGGCGAGCCATTTCCAGAGCTCTGAGGGACAGGCGTGCACGCTCGCATGCTCACGCACGCTGCTCTCCAGCGTGCACTCTGGCTCTCAGACCTTTTGTCCCTTCGACTGAGAAGCAAACCAGGGAAGAAGGGGCCTGCGGTAGGGAGCACAGACGCACACGGCTTTACCAACAGATTCTTGGTGGGTGGGGAGCGACTTTCGTGCATCGCAGAGCTTCAGGTTTTTCTCTGTCCTGCGAGAAGAGCACCAGCTGCAGAGGGAAGCGCCTTGCGATGAACTTCAGCCACAAAATCGAGAAAGGTCAAGCTTCGCCCAAGTCTGAGTCCAGCAGGTGCTTCAGCAGAGGAAAGGCGGGGTCCACGGTGCAGGCGTCAGGTGCCACACCTGAGCTTACCACGCAGCAAGCACACCCACACTCCGAGGCCCTGCCGCAGAGCCCGCCCTGCCAGGCTCCTCCTGGAGCGGCGAGCCTGGATCTGTGACCAGCTGCAGCACTCTTGGGGACCCACCCCGAAGACCTCAAGTCCTCAGACTCCAGCAACGTGCCACCCACAGCAGCCAGACCACAGGACCAGCCTGGGTGTCCCACAGGCGAAGGGAGAAGGGAAACGTGGCTTGGGTACACGGCGGGTTCTATTCCACCATAAGGGATGAAGTTATGCCATTCACAGGAAAATGGAAGGAATGTGAAAACATGAAGCCCAATAAGCCAAACTCAGAGGTCAAGGGTCGTCTGCTTTCTCAGGTGTGGAAGCTGGAGAGGGTTGCGGGGGATCTCCTGAACTCCAAGGTGGAGCAGGACCTGGAGGGAGGCGGCAGGAAGGGGAGTACCAGGACACTGGCCGAGTCACACTGTGCGCGTACAGACGTTTAACAGGCCACCTCGTTCCGCACAACGATGAAGCCCCAAGACTTATGGGGACAGAGGAACAAGCTAAATGATCCCACAGGGGCTTGCCACAAACGGAGGCTCCAGGACAGCTGGCCTCGCTCCTCCAACAAGCCAGAGACTGGAAGGAACGGGCCGCGCAGAGGGCGGGTGCGTCTGGATGAGCACAGCGTGTGAAGTGGCACCGGGGACAGGGGCCGCGGGCGCCACGGAGGGTCCTGCACACCCCGCCTTGCAAGGACAGCACAGCCCCTTCCCTGACGGAGGGGCCCCGCCTAGGCAGGTCTGGTTGGCAGGGCACAGCCGCGAGGCGGTGGTCCCTACCTGCAGCCATCACCGGCAGGTCACGGGAGCCTCACAGGATTGAGGCCAAGGCCATTCCCGCCAATGCTGTCCACGTCCAGTGCGGCTCGAGAGCCTCTGCTTTCTAAAGCTTGTGATTCGTGACAACATCGAGCTCACTTTCCTGTGGGATTTTCGCATTGTACGCGTCTTTGGACCGACTGGGAATGGCAGCTACACTTGGAAAGCCTCAACACGTGACTCTCAGGCGGCTTTCAGGCCCAGAAAATTCAGGCTCCCCGGGGGCCTGTCAGTAGCACCGGCTCCTGAGCCTCACCCCGACCTGCTGGGCAGGACCAGTGCTGCCCACGCCCACTCCTGGGCTCATCCAGAAGAGCTCTGCTACTTAGGTCACGTGCAGAACTGTGCTGGCTGTGACGATTCTTGGAAAACTCAAGTCAACGACTGTGATTTTGGAGTCTTAAAACTACACACAGAAAAGTCAGAACTTCAGAACACTGACTGCTGCCCTCTACCCTGCAGTCCTGCGCAGCGGCAGTTTGATAAAGAATTTACGTGGAGCCGGGCGCGGTGGAGCACACCTGTCATCCCAGCACTGAGGGAGGCTGAGACAGGAGGATTGCGAGTTCAAAGCCAGCCTCAGCAACGGCACAGCGCTAAGCAACTCAGTGAGACCCTGTCTCTACATAAAACACAAAACAGGGCTGGGGATGTGGCTCAGTGGTCGAGGGCCCTGAGTTCAATCCCTAGTGCCAAAAAAAAAAGAATTCACATGGTACCTTGTTCACACAACAGTTCCCGAGTTCCTGGGGCAGGGCCCCTGTGCTCAGTGCTGTGGGTGCCCAGTGCCGTGTGTTCTGTGCTGTGATAACCCTTGTGCAGATGGCAGGCAGGTGTCTGGGCGGCAGCAGCTGCCAAGCAGGAACTAAGTGCCACAGTCTGTCTGAAAAGTGGCTGAGCAAGTTAGCTCAGCCAACGCTGGCCCAGGGTCACGGTTCCCAGCCCCGTTCAGCTCAGCACAGGCCTAGCTGGAGGCCTCGCCTCTGCCACCCACACCCAAGCAGGCCCGCTCACCAGGCTACAGTGTGCAAAGTCTAGCAATGGCCAGGAGAGCCATGCGTCCACCATGGGGCACAGGGTCACGGCCAGCAGGGCAGCTGCACCTGATATCTAGAAGGGAAAGACAAACGCGCCCAAGTGAACTCGCCCACCCCACGTTCCACAGCGCCCGCAACCAGGGCATGGCTGTGCATCACTGCCAGCGTGTTCTTCCCTAACCTTGCCATGGCGTCTGCTCCAGAATGACCCAGAAGGCACTGAAACAGAAGGTGGCCCTGAGGTCACGCACACCCAACCACGGGGTGCTGGTACTGCCGAGCGGTCTTGCAGGGGCCAGACCTGCAGGACCACGGGGGCCACACCCATTCCTGCACCTGAATTTCACGGGCCCTCTCCCTTCAGTAGTGCATGCCTCGTCAGGAGAAGCCACCAAGTGGTGGGCCAAGCCAGCTAGGTCCCTGCGCGGCGGGGAGGGAGGAGGCCGGCAGGGCAACACTGTCTAAGCACCCGGCCAGTCTCTCTGCAGGCCTTTCTCCCCGAACTCTCAAGGGTTAACAGAAGCCCGAGGGGGTGGAGTGGGGAGCAGGGCCAGGTAGGGTGAGGAAGAGATCAAAGCCAGCTTTTGCCATAAATGCAAATGGCACCAGAACCTGGGCTCCTCTCCACGCCCCGCCCCCCACGCTGGGGTGTCAGTTGTTCACCTGTATGGAAATGACAGGCCTCACTGCAGCAGTGACTGGCAAGGCACCTCCAAGCTGTCATCCTCTGGTGTCAGCACAACCCACTGTTCAAAGATTTGCTGCGACAGGAGCCGTGACTGCGATTGCTGGGACCCCGTGTTCCACTCCGCTGGCAGCTGCTCGGCGCCCAGGGTTTGTTTCACCCAATTATTTGTTTGTCACTTGGAAGCCCAGGGTGTCGAGCAGGTATCGGGAGGTATTTTTGGCCTGATGCACAGGCAGAGCATAATGAGGCCCTCAGGTGAAGGTCTGGTTGTCAGTTAGGTGCTGGGATGATGTGCAGCGGAGAAGCCTGAACAGCAATTAGGATATTTGAATAGGGTGAGATACCTGGCAGGATGCTGAGAAGGCTCAGGAAGTCAGCCTGAACTTTCAAGATACCAAAAACCCTGAGAGTAGGCACTTTCCAAGTTGGTCCGGGAACTAACACAGGAGGAGGTGTAGGAGCCGTCTTTCCTCAACCTGAAGAGCCCGAGAAGGACGGAGGCTTGAACCAGGCATCCACAGGACCTGAAGGCATGCTCTGGGGGCGAGCCTCGGCCAAACAGAGCCAAGGGTCACTGGGTCAAGTGCCTGCTCCTAGGGGGACGTGAGGCCAGGGTGCAGGTGAGTCACCCCCAGCTGCCTACGGAAGTCAGGAGTCCTCATTCTCCCGGAAGCAGAAATCAGACTGCTGTCTAACATCATGGCATCATGGGAAGAAGCCATCACGCAGGGCAGCTTGGGCCCCACAGCTGAACGCAGGAACAGAACCATTACGTCTAGTCTATCACCTAACATCCCACCCAAGCACACGGTGGCCATGCCGGCTCCCACCCCCAGGGTCTCACTGTGGTGTCTGTGAGGTTCTTCCTTCCTAAGGTCTCTGATCTCGGACAAGGGAACGCTCCCGCACCTGCCGTGGGTGACAGGCACAGCATGGGCCCACCTCCTCAGGCCCACTGGTCTGTGCACCCCTCCTGGGGACTTTCCCAACAGACTCCAAGAGAACACAGCTAAAATCCAGAAGATGGCAGAGACAGCGCTGAAAGAATGAAGTCCACACTGTCTCCTGGTAGCCAGAGAAAAGCGAGCAGACTGCTCAGGAAGGAGACCTGGACCAAGCGTGCAAGGACTGGGGGTCCAGCTCAAGGTGGACGGAGGTGGGTCACCCTCCAGACGTGGATGGCCCGTCCCCAAGCCTTGCCTGGACTGGGTGGTGCAGAGAGTCATCTTCTATAGCATCCAGCCCCGCCCCCACTTCCCCCAGCCCGTGGCGCTGACAGCCAGCCCACCCGAGAAGTCAAGTACAGAGGCGCCCACACCTAAGCCTCCCATACACAGAGGTCCAGAAACGTTTTCTAAGCAGGTGGGACCCATCTGTCTGCACCAACCGAGACAGACCAGCAGGACAGGGATCTGTGCGTCCCTCACAGCCAGCATCTGCGTGGCACAGGCTCACTCTGCCCCCTCTTCCTGCACCCCACGCTCATTCTCTTGCCCTAAGATCTTCCTTACAGAGAGGCAGTCTCTCTTGGCATAGGTGAGGCCTGACCTTCATGAATCTCACCAGCTCTAGCTGAAATTAGGCTTGCGCCTCTCAGCACAGGCTACTCACGGCAGCTCTCAGGGAGCTCCAGAGTGCTGCAGCAGACTTCAGCCTTCAAACTGGAGGAACCTCAAAGTCTACCCTACTTTTGTTGAGGGTGGGTACTGGGGGTTGAACTCAGAGCACTCGACCACTGAGCCACATCCCCAGCCCTATTCTGTGTTTTATTTAGAGATGGGGTCTCACTGAGTTGCTTAGCACCTTGCTTTTGCTTAGGTTGGCTTTGACCTGGTGATCCTCCTGCCTTGGCCTCCGGAGCTGCTGGGATCACAGGTGTGTATACCGTGCCTGGCTCTACCCCACTTTCTTAAGTGACAATTATCAAAGGAAGTCGAATGCTGTGATATGCTGGATGTCACAAGAAGTTGGACTCAGGTGTGAGCCTGGGTCTTCCATCCTTGTAGTGTGCCAGCCTGGTAAGTACTTAAGCATCACAATCTATCTGAGGAGACAGGAGGCAAAGTAGGGAGGCAACACGCAGGTCCTCGCACGGCTCCCCAGATCCTGGCCATCGTCTAGTCAGCTGATGTAACAGCAGCACCGATTTCTTAGCGGAAGACTCGAGGGCAGGTACAGTGAGCGCAGGCTGGTGAACTGGCTCTCGGTGGGTCGAGGCTTGGCAGTGTGCTGAGGGCTGGTCTACTTCTGGTTGGCTGACCTTTCAGGGTTCACCTCAGATCAATTTTGCCTCCCCAGAGAGTCTTAAGGCTATTTTTTTTAAACTAGTAAGTGACTTCTTTGCCATGACACCACTTAAAAAGTTTCTAAGAAACTTGCCTAGCAAGTGTGAGACCCAGGGTCCAATCCCTAGTGCCTCCAGAAAAGCAAGACAAAACAACAACAAAAAAGCATCTTGGGGTAAACTCTTCCTGCTCTCGTCACACATGATCTGTTCTTCCAGAGCCCTGTGACATGGCAAGGGTCCAGTGAAAGGATCGACTTTAACATGGCCTCCACTCCACGCCAACTGAGGGATACATGCAATGACCACGGACGTCTTTTATTCAGCAGCTGACAAATCTGATTTTAGAAGACTCCTTGTCAAACCCAGGGCTTTGGATGAAGTTTATGAGTAAGAAGCCTTAAGAGATCGGCCCAGGAGATGTGCAGGGGTTGGCAGTCAGGGAGAGGGGATTTACTACGGAAAACCCATCCTGGCTACAAACAGATAATGAGAAAATGTCGTCATCGTGGCTAAAATTAGGTTTTAGTGTTACTCTGCTGAGAGATGTGAAAGGTGATAGATAAGAGGGGGAAAATGTTTTCCAAGTGGCTTTTAAAGGCATCCAAATATAACCGCCTCCCACATCAGTCTATTAACGGGCACACTTGAGACACTTCCCTCTTCAGAAGGACTCTCAGAAAGGCAATGATGTGCTCTCCGCCTCTCTTTACAAGAGAAGGTTTACGAGGGTCAGAAAAGCAGACTTGAGCGCCCAAGAACGCTGCTGCCCGTCAGCAGCGGAGCCCTCGCCCCTGAGCAGAGAGCTGGGCCTGGGCTCGCATGGTGCTGGCAAGGGAGACGCCAGCTTGACGCTCCCGACTTGCCACCACAGAAGCCCCGGGGGAGGCAGGGCAGCTCACAGGCAGGCCCAGCAGTGGGCGTGGGTGGAGATGTGAAGGGGTCTCCTGTGCAGGCCGGCTCCAGGAGGACCCCGATGCTGAGCTCCTTGGGCAGCAGGAGCTCTCCTGGGCCACTGGACCGTCCCGGAGGGAACCACCACCCTCCAGAGAACATGGACTGTCTGAAGAGTGCGGGGGAAAGCCCTGGGGAGACCCCTGCCTGATGGGGGTCCTTGCCAGCGTCCTCCAGGGCACTCGCTTCCCCGAGTCCCACCCTGTACCACCCTAATTTGCTATCCCCTGGGTGTGCACAGAGACCCTCCTTGGTTAATTCTCTGCCATGCCCAGGGCCTGTGTCCTGAGTCTGCTGGACCTAGCTCCTCCACTGACTGGCCGTGCAGCCTCGTTCTGATCCTGCTTCCTTATTTGAAAACTGAGTGAATGACATGAAGAGCGCACGGAACACCACCTGGCCAAGAGCAGGTACTGTACAAGAGCCAGCTGTCCCAGAGCGCCAGGTTCCCCACCACAGGGTACAGACGCTATCTCTAAGTCACTTTTTTTTTTTTTTTGGTACTGGGGACTGAAATCGGGCACTCGACCCCTGAGCCACATCCCCAGCCCTGTTTTGTGTTGTATGTAGAGACAGGGTCTCACTGAGTTGCTTAGCGCCTCGCCATTGCTGACGCTGGCTTTGAACTCACGATCCTCCTTCCTCAGCCTCCTGAGTGCTGGGGTTACAGGCTTCAGCCACCACGCCCGGCTCCTAAGTCACTTTCTAAAGGAAGAGTCGCTTGAAGACAGAGGAGGTCATGACTGTCAAATGCTCAGCCACGTACATGATCAGATCAAAATACAGCACAAAGTAGTCAAGCACTTTTTTCCAAATACTTTTTTTAGTTGTACATGGACACAATACCTTTATTTTATTTATTTATTTTTATGTGGCGCTGAGGATCGAACCCAGTCCCTAACACTTGCTAGGCAAGCTCTCTGCCACTGAGCCACAACCCAGCCCCCAGCCAAGCACTTTTTACATAATAATCTCATTTAATTCTCATAGAAATTAGGAGATAGGCCTGGCTAATCCCATTTTAAAGAAGAAAAAACTGACGCCAAGATGTTTTCAGTAACCCCAATCCCATAGCTATTAAGAAGTGCCGGGGTGAATCTCGCACCCGAAGCCTGCCAGCGTGGCAGATCAAGCTGCTGCAGATTAACTATGAAGAGCTAAACATCTGGCCAGTCCACAGCTGTGCCTCCACAGATCCTGGGAGTCACTTCTGCCATTAGTCCTTCAAAACCAGCAATGAGCTGAGCCAGGTGAATCACAAGGAAGCAATTAACTCCCTGAGGCTTCACCGACCCAGCTGACCAGGGACTGCGCAAGTGCCTTGTCCTGGACGAACAGGCCTCTGACCGAACAGCCTGCTGATGTCCTCACCCTGCTGTGCAAACGCTCCCTTCTGTGGACACCAGCAGCAGGTCCCGGCCTAGGAGATGGGCAGGGCAGACCGCAATACCTGTGCGGTTTTCCCTTCCTTCCAGGTCCCTGCCTGAGGACCCTCCTCTCCTGTGTGCCTCCCCTTCCACTGACAGCAGGCTTGGCCATGTGACCTGCTCTGGCTAATGCGATGGCTGTGACCTGAGAAGGCCTAGTAATGGGGGCAGTCTCTGTGCTGGCCTGTAGGGGGAGGTGGCAGCCAGGCTGATCCACAGCTGACACACCTGCAGATCCTTGGAGTTGTTTCGTTACTGTAGCAACATGGTCAGAAGCAGACGAATAGGCCTGCTAACGGGTGCAGAAGGGCCAAGAGATGGCTCCAGAACCAGAACACCCCGACGGGCCACTGTGCACATGTGAATGGCTTTGACAGAGAGCCCAGGGGCAAGGTGACTTTTCACCCTAAGCCATGCCAGTGGCACTGCATTTATTTCCCAACCCTCAGATTTGGTTCCTGCAGAGAGGCTTGCTCAAATGGAAAATCCTGCACCGGGGACCACAGGGGCCTGACAGAGCTCCACAAGGGACCGGCTTCTTCCACTCCTACCCACAGGCCTCAGGGGCTGGTTAAAAAGTCTTACCTAGGAAGAGAACCAGAGATACGCCCCGTACCACCAGCCTTCCTCTTGGAAGCAGAATGGACCTCCAAATACCAATTTATGGGCCACTTCATGCAGTTGGGCCTTAGAACGTGCCCTTCCAGTGAACCCAGGCCCGCTCGGCCGACCCACGAAAGTCCAGGCTGTGGAGCTGGGGGAAGTCGGGGCACAGGGGGAGGAACAGAGAACCTCTGAATGCAGGCCCTGAATCTCCCTGGAGGGTTCACTAGCAGGATTCAACAGAGAGATGCTTCTGCTTTTTAAAGCACAGACTGAGCAAGGAGGTAAAAATACTTTCATGTTCGCTCCAGGCTAAATAAAAGACAGCTGAGCAAAAGTTCAGGCACCATGAAATTAATAAAATCACCGCTGCCCTAGCTCCACCACAGGTTCAGCAATAAACTGGTAAAAATCCGAAACGCACTGAGATTCCTCGAGTGGGAATCAATCATCTCCACTGAGGGCTCCTGGCACTTCTCGCCCAGTACATGCCCTGGATCCACAAGCCACCCAAGTTGGTTCCCGAGACTGAGCATTGCTGGGCTTTCCCAGTAATTGAGACAAATTTTGTTTGTTAAATAAATTCCAGGCAAGAGTGTCTGTGAGGAAAGGATTCTTATGTAAGCTGTGAAACAATGGAGTTGTATCTTATCTGAGGAACTTACTGCTGCTTGCCTGTGTGTGTTTTACTGCCAAAATAAAATAAATTGAATCAGCTCACACATGATAACATGCTCTTTCCTAACTCATACTAATTGCTTGGCTAATTGATGTTTGTTGAACTTTCTCCATTTCATTGAGTGATTAGGTACAAAGCTAACAGTTGACATCTGTAGGCGCTTAACTGGCGTCTGTAATTACTGTTAATGTTAAATAATTGTTAGTTAATTGGAGTGGTAACTGACTGAATGGAATCCAGATTGTGAAGCAAAAAGAAACCTAGTTAAATAAACATACATTTTCAGAGAAAACAACATTTTTCTGCAGTTGTCAGAAACTAGAAACAACCAGAGGCGGTGGGTCTGTGCAGGCCTCCTCACATGGGGCGGGCCAGCACTTGATGGTGTCCAGGGAGGGGACCCTTGTCATTTAACTCTCCTCCTTCAAGGTCTGAGGATGGATCTGAGGCTTTTCTCTTCTTCATTATGAGGGCCCACGGTAAGTGCATGTGACTCTGGAGGCAGGAAAGCCACCAGGATGGGTGGAGAGGGGGTGACAGCTGAGCGTTCAGCCGGATGCCAGGCAGAGACAGCTCTATCAGAGGACGCAGCTATCACCAATAGAACAGGTGCACGGTCTGAGGGTCTGAACATGGTCTCCAGGCATCCCTCACACTCAAGGGCTCCCAGGCAGGCACAGGGCATCCAGGTCTGGGATCTGGCTTTCTGCCTTCCATCTGGAAATGAGGCAGCACCGAGCGTACCCACAAAGACACCATGGAAATGTTCTGCAAGGAGCACTGTCCACCCCCACCAGAATGCAGCGCTGGGACCCAGCTTTACCCAGGGTGCCCTGCACTTGCATGCAGGCCCTCTGCAGAAGGACAGGTGGCAGCTATAGGAACACAGGTCGAGGGAGACACCTCACAACATGGAGGATTCTTAGGCTCTTCCTGGAGGTTTCACACCAACAGCACAAAGCATCTGTTTCCATCAACCCTCCAGGAAGAACTTTCCACAGCAGCTTCTGTCTGTGAGGCTGCTTCCACAAGGGTCAGTTTCCATGACAAAGGGGCTGATTGCAGTTCCAGGGGAAGGAAGTGCTCAGGACCATGAGCCTTCGTCTCCCACCAAGCACCAATACTGCCAGCACCATTTAATTCTCCACACACCAGACACCTGTCTCCTAAAAACCCCAGAAAGCACTCAGCACAGAAGGGGGGGGATCTAGAACGCGGGATGTTCAAGTGTCCCCTCAGTGGGGCTTTAAGATGTGACAAGAGCAAGCTATTGTGCAGGCTGAGGCTGACCCGTCCACTCCTGCACACACAGGAAGGCCCTCACACCATGTCCTCCCTGCCCTGAGCCTGGGCACCACAAGGACTGCCCACACTCTCCATGGACTTGGGAGTGTGAATCAATGTTTTTCCTTAGGAAAGCTACCCCAGTCAACCACATGATCTTCATGCGTTTGGAATCATTTTCGGGGGGTGGGACTTTTCTCAAAGCCAACGTGGCCTTGTGGCAATGAAAGTCTTTTTAACCATTTTTTGTTGCTACATCAAGGAATTCCCTCATGCCTAAACCTTACAAAGTGATATCACGGCATTAAGGATTGTACTAGGTGCCAAGTTTCTAGACCAGCGCTCTCCCCGTGTACCCTGCTTTTCACCTTTTTTTTTTTTTGGTACCAGGGACTGAACTCAGGGGCACTCGACCACTGAGCCACGTCCCCAGCCCTGTTTTGTGTTTTATGTAGAGACAGGGTCTCACTGAGTTGCTTAGCACCTCACCGTTGCTGAGGCTGGCTTTGAACTCGGGATCCTCCTGTCTCAGCCTCCCAGAGTGCTGGGATGACAGGTGTGCGCCACCACGCCCGGCTTTGCTTTTCACCTCTTTTCCTCAGAACGCAGGCACTTTCTCAGTCAGATCTTCTTTCCATGATGCTCATAAATCCAGACTGCCAAATACCCAAAGGACCCAGCAACCTTGGGGCTCCAACCTCATGAGTCCCACTGGAAATCCTCAGCTCAGGAGGCCGGCACCTTCCCTAGTAGGCGTGGTCAGGCCTCGGCAGAGTCAGAGCCAGTGCCAGCAGGCCCGAGCAGTCCACGTGGCTGGGAGTCCCCAGGGCTGGTCTGACTGTGAAGCCGTCCTGCCTAGAGGGGTGGCTGCCCCCTCTCCACACCTGAGTGCACGGGGCACTCACAGCAGGAGGGAGCGGGAACCAGGCCCCTCCCCGGCTGGACTGTTCCCCGCTGCAGTCCCTCAGAGATGCCCATTAGCTGGGCACAGCCCCCTCCTCGCTGGCCCAGAGCCTTTGCCCAGGAGGGTCCAACTTTACAACTGGGAACAAAGATGAAGAAAGAAGGGCGAGAAGTCACGGGGTGGGGAGTAGCTCAGGCCCTGGGTCTCCCACAGGTGGCCTGCCTAGCTTGCAGGGTTCATCCCGGGAGGAGGCAAAAAGGGGTAGAGGCCCAGGGCCTTCCTCCCCGTACTGTGGACCCTGGGCCCAGCACCAGGGCTGGTGTCTAGTGGGAAGGCTCCGCGCAGCACCTGACCCTCACTGCTCCTCCTCCCGCAGCTCTCTGCTCTGCAGTCACCCAGGAGTCTGAGTGATCACCCCAGCAGGACGAGTGGGACTGCCTGCACTTGTCTACACATCAAAGTGGCAAGACCACCAGGCAGGAGGACCTGGAGCACCTGAGAGCAGGCAGTAGCACTGGCCAGTCCCTCTAGGAATAAACGCTCCAGAAACTGGGGTACACATCCTGTCGCTCCTAGGGCAGTTTATCCAACCAAACAGGGACAGTAAGTTAGTCCCCCCCTTCCTGTCTCGGCGGGAAAATTAATTTTTTCTTTGGCAGATGGCTGAGTCACAAAGACAGAAGGATTCATAAAATGCACATGAACATCCTGTAAACATTTAAACACATAGATTAAATAAGGCAACCATGACCTTGATTAAACTATTTTTTATGTCTACAACATGAATCCCTGCAAGGCAGAGGCCCAGCTCCGCCCCGCCTTTGAGTGCCTGTGCTCACTGCGAGTGTGCTGTGGGTACAGGCAAGCACGTGCTGCTTGATGAGCCTGTCTTAAAGCAGGAAATACACAGAACGCAATGTTTTGAAACACCTGGGGAGAGAGATCTTACTGGTTCTCCATTATACTGGACGGACTCTGCAACTCGGGGAGCAGAAACATCATCACTGGGTGCTTACGGAGAACACGTGCACGGCACCCACTGGTCGACCCTTTCCAGCTAGTTGTCTTATCCCCACCAGAGCTGCTGGCCCAGGGCTGGTTTCATTATGCCTGGCACTCTTGACCTAAAGGAAAGAGGCTAAATGACCCGTTCAGGCTCAGGAGCAGACTGATGGGACCTGAGCCACCATGGCCCTGCTGCTCAGCCCAGAGCTTCCTCTCCAGCACTCTGAAGCCCAGTGTCAAAGCCACCTCCTGCTCCCTGCCACAATCAGCTTGTGAGATTAGCACTGCCCTCCCCCAGGGAAATTTTATGGACTGAATCTGCCCGCCACCAGGCGCGACAGCATAATCTCACCAAGAGCTTAAAGCCACTGCCAGGCTTCTGACAGGGAGAGTTGACATGCAGTTTGAAACATCTGGAGGTGCAGGGACACCCGAGTAAGCTACCCGCACTCTTGCTGGACTGCTCAGTGGGCCGAGGCTTTGAAGGGCTTCCCAGCAGGGTTTGTTACCTGGTGTAGACTCACCCTTTCTCACAAGGCTTTTTATTGCTCTTGGCTAAAGACACGGGACAAAGACAGGAGACCTGACTTTCAGGTAGGCAGGCTGTTCTGCAGGAGAACTTGAACTTGATATGCCCAGAGCTGACAGTTCCTTGAAGACCTTGTCAACCATCCATCCAATAAAACACTGCCACTACTCGGAGTAAAAACAGACCCAAAACTCCAAGCATATGATGAGACTCTGTGCACCTGTCTTGAGGCGATTACTGACATGATCGCTGCACAATGAATCTCCTTTTCAAGTTGTTTTCCTGATATTTAGCAGTTTGAATACTAATCCCCTTAACAAAACTGCCCGGATGCGCCCCTTAGTCGTCTTCTCTCCGGGGAGGAGAGCGGGCAGTCTGCTCGGCAGCACCTGGATCTGCACGGATTCCGCTCCTGTCATTCATGTCACCAACAAGAATTAGCATAAGGCATTAAGGGGAGACTCAGGAGGAGAAAAGAAAGGCCATTTTGATGGAAATAAGGGGCAAAGGAATAATCTGCCATCAACTAAAATGCTTATTTGTGTATGGTTTCCCAAGCAAAGCTTAGAAAAAGCCTATGTTGATTTTAGTGTACACAAAGAAACCTTAATCCTTTCAAGGCAACTAAATCACCCCCAGAAAAGCAGCTCAGAAGAAAGGCGCCTGTCAGGGGATGACTATTCACAACCAAATAGATGCCACAAATCACACCCTGTAAGTAAACAAAAATAAGAATGTGGGAAACGTCTGACTGGAGGCAGGCAAGGGGGGGCGGAGGGGGGCGCAGCTCTTCAATCACCTCCATGGCCCTGAGGAGTCTTTCAGGGCCAAGGAGGCCAGAGGCTGTCCCAGAGCCAGCTCCCCTCAGGGCAGGTCCCAGGAAAGGGAAACACATTCCAAAGCTTTTTATAGCAAATTAGCAGAAGACAGACATAGTCCTGTCTGGCTGCAATTCCTGGGGGGTCCCAGAGTCCCAGAAGCCCTCTTATGGTGCCCTGTCCTGCCTCAGTCTCCCTCCAGTACACTGCATTCTCACAGAGACACCCACTGTCTTCCCAGCCTCTTCTCTCATCAGAATGAGCAGTAAACAATTATGCACTTTTACACATAAGCACTGTCTGCTAGGAACTGCACATGTCTTTTATTGGGCTTTTAGCATTATGGATAACAAATTTATACAAACTTTCAGTCCATCAAAAAATATGATGAAATATAAACCTGGAACTCTATTATGCAATAAAAAAGATAAAATTCAATATGACAGTGATTCTGGGAGTAACAGCAACCACATAAGCACACACACCTCAGGGGAACACTAAACATCATGTACTACTTAAAACTGCAGTTGGCTCAGATTCCAAAATAATCTGGGAGTCAAAATAACTGCACTTGGAAATGTTTTACTAACCAGCTAGCAAAAATGCTAGCCAAGGCACCAGAGAACACTTAAATGGTCTCACAGTCCCCTTGAAGAGAACCCACTCTGATCCAGGGCTACCAAGATCCCCGGTGCGACAGAGAGAAATTATCACAGGCAGCTCATCTTCTTTATTTAGCAATTATCCTGCAAGGCCCTAAATCAGGTTCTATAGTGGAAAAGCAAAGACTAAATAGTTTGTATAATTTATACCTTTCAAATTACACACCTTCAAAGCCCATGAATGCAGACTCCCCTAAATTTCATTATTTCCAACAATACTGCTACAAATGGAAACTGCCAAGAAGCCTACTGGCAGTGATTTAAGATAAGCTCTCCCTTAATGTACTGCTGTATCATTAGCCCCTCTTACTCCAGAGCAAGGCCTGGGAGGAATTAATGGGGACGGTGCATATTTAAATTCTGCCCTCTTGCTCGTTTATTAACTGTACAGAGAGCCCATGGCAGAGTGAGGCTTGGTTTATGGCCACAGCACCATGAATACTAAGCATCGCCAGGGTCACTGCAGTGGGCGCTGCACACAGACGGCTGAGTCCCTCTGCTAGGGAGCTGGCAAGCCACAACCAAGCTAAGGTGTCTGAGAGCCCATCTGGCTTACAGCTTGCACAGGAAACTACAGTCCCACAGACAGTAGTGGGCTCCTTCGCAAGGATCCAGTGTGTTCTTTCAAGAGACTCTTAATGCACCACAAACATTCAGATCTGTCTCAGGCAAAAGCACAAAGTGAACAGCAGCTCCAGAAGGAAAAGCAAAAGACCACACTGGTGTCCTTCCCTCTCCTCCCAGAGGAAAACATGGAGACCGATGTTACAAAAGCCATCACTCGGAAGAATCAAAGAACCTTACCTTTGTTTACAATTACAGTGTTGAAGAGTTTTTCAGAGCTGGCATCTGATGCCTGAAAGACAAGAAGAGGAGGAAAGGGTTATGACTGTGGACACCGTGGCCCATTATCAATACCATCCTGTTAAACTACTTCACTCCTTTGGAGGACAGCCTAATCGGGAGGGCAGCGTTTCCTGAATCATCCATAAGGGGGTGCTAGCCGGCTGCTGAAGACGGCTGCAGTGCAGCTATTTGCTGGAGGAAAAAAATCTGCTTTTAAAAATGTGTCCTTATTAGACATATTATCTGTGCAAAACATGTTTCTATGAGATGATACACAAAGCAATTCAGCTCATTCGCATAATGATTTTCCAATTTTGCTGACAGATCATTATTTTGGAAATGGTATTTTTGCATGCCACTTGCAGACATGCCTATTTTTCAATTTTCTCCACAAATCAGAAATGCCTACTATTTAATGCTAAGCTTTTTTCCACTAAAGTGTCAGCCAATACGCCCAGAAATTAATTTTCATCTGATGATCCTAAAGATCCCAATTTCTTAGAGTAACCAGGATGACCTTGGTGATCCAACAGACACAGACCGACCTACCCCAAACCCCGTTACTGTGCATGCCACCAGCATGATTTCCTTTCCATTTTCTAGAGCTCATGTCTGCTAATTATTACAGTGTCTTGAGGAAAGTGAAATAAGCCTGTTTAAATAGCAAGACAAAAGCCAATTTAAATTATGCACTAATGTTCTGGAAAATAAACGTTAAGTCGGTTTAGTGGAAAATGCTGGAATGTTTCAGAGGCATGAAATATTTGTAGGACTTGAAAAAATAAAAATGAAATAATATACTACATAATTTGAAGGTATATCTTCACCTAAAGGCATAACACCCTCCCTCACACTTCACAGACGCTTGTAATGGGGAGGACACGGGGAGCGGGATCTGAACTGCTGCGCTTCCTCACTCTGGGCTGGCTTTTGGGGACAAAGAAGATATTCTGCCTAGTCTTTCCTCGTTAAACTGACACAGATGAAGCAGTCTAGTGCGTGTCTGGGGGACATGTTCTAGTTCTCAGTGCAGGTGATTAAAAAAAAAAGGCAAAATGTTTTCACTATGGCGATTTTCCCTTTAATTCCAATCTTCTATCTATAGGGGTGGTTCAGAAGATTATTAGAATCGAGGGGAAAAATGAGGTTCAGAATTAAGTACTCAACTGCACACACTTACACATTTTAAAATAAGCCCTGGACTTTTCCTCCTCTGCAGGAAAAACAAGTAGTACACTGAGAGCTTTCCTGACACCTTAAAACTTAAAAAAATTAAATATTACAGTAGCTTTTCATAAAAATCAACTAACTGCCAGAACAAGTGTTTCATGGGGGGAGAAACGAGTTATGCACCACACAGATCAAGACCACTGAGTCAGCCAAATATGACACCAGTGTTGTCATCCTGAAGCCTTAAGGGAGATTTCTAAGCATGCGAGTTTCCCAGCTAAAACTTAGCAACGTATTGATGTATTCTTCAATGAAAAAGTATCTTTTAGGATGGCCTGGAATTCTCTTGAAATGGCTGGTCCATTTATGGCTTAAAAAATAAACTGGAGCTAATATTTTTTAAAGAAAAACAATGCAGTTGGCCCAAGGAAATACTAAATAAATGACTGCCCCGCAAATGCAGAAACAGGCAGGGAAAGGAAACGGTCCTTCTGAGTTTTCACTGGCACTAGGTGCAGAGGAGCAGGGCCTCTGGCTCGCCACTCAGACCCTCTTGAATTGCCACCACTGAGAGCTGCACCGAGCTCCGCAGGCTTCTCACAGGCAGGTAAGCGTCCTTCTGTCTGAACTGAACCTGAGGACTTGATCACCAAGATGCCAACCAGCAGGTTCAGGAGGAGGTCTCACAAGGTACGTGAAGGCTGAGGAGTGCGCCTTCTAATAAGAGATTCTGGAGCCCTTTAATTCACTGACATGTCACGAAGCTTGAAATGCCGCCTCCTGAAACCAGGGACGTTTCAAAAAGGCCTCCGTGGAAAACACCCAGAAGATGGTGACCGCAACGGGCCTCTGGCTCCGCGTAAAAGGCTTCCGAGGGCCCTTCCCCAGCGCAGGTGGTTCAAGCTGTGCCGCCACGTCCCGCGGTCGGGCCGGGCCTCTGGGCAGGCCGCAGCGCGAGGCGCAGACCACGCGCCCTGCTCTCTCCTCCGTGAACTTTCTCTACTTCACTTCTCCAGCATTCGCACAATCCTTCGGCGCCTCGGGTCTGCATCGTGGGCACGTTTTCGTTTTCGTTGTTTGCAGGGAAAAAAGCCCGCGTTGCCTTCCACTGTACGGAAAATTCTCGCGGCTAATTTGTAAAATCTTTGTAAAGCAACAACGACGCTCGGGGGCGCGGGGCCGCGCGGGGCCTGGGGGCTGCCTTCGCCAGGCGCCGGGCGCGACGGCCGTGCTCGCCGCTCGGTTTCCACCCTCGCCGGGCTCGGGAGGCGCCCCGGAGGCGAGGCCAGGGTCCAGACAGCCGAGCCCTCTCTCGGGCTCTCGTGTGCGTGGTGGGGTGTCCCTTCCCGAGACATCACTAGCGGCCGTAGTTGGCGTCTAAGGAAAAGTTGAGCAAGTGAGGCAGGGCGCAGGGCGGCGGGCGAGGCCTGCGCCCGGGGCCGCGCGGGGTGCGCTCCCGCTGGGCCGACTCGGGCGGGCCGGGGACTCGCAGCCAGAAAGGAGACCTGCCCCAAACTTAGGCGCCCGGCCCTCCGCGCTCCCCGGCCCTCGTGCGGCCGGGCCCCGCCGGCAGCCGGCGCGGCGCAGCGCCGAGGCCTCCGGCAGCGCGGGCGCAGGCCTCGCCGGAGTCGGGCGGGGCCCTCGGGGCGCCCGGGCTCGGCCCGGCCCCGCGTCCCGGCCGCTCCCCGCCGAGCCCCGCGGAGCCCCGCGGCCCAGCGGCCAAAGTACAAAGGCGGCGCCGGCCGCGAGGGGGAGGCCGCGGAGGGGCGGCGGCGGGCTCGGCGCGCCGGCCGCCCGCAGCCCACCCTGCCCGCCGCCCCGCGCCGCAACAAAGACCCCCGACCCCGCCGCCTCCTCCGGACGCGGGCGGCGGGGGCCGAGCGAGCCGCGCCCCCGGCTGCTTTACCTGGTCGCAGGCGGCGAAGCGGTGCCGGCAGCGCCGAGCTCATGGTCCGGTCCTCGGCGGGGTCCCGATGGGCGCGCACCGAGCCCGGGCAGCGCGGCGACGCGGCTCGGCCGCGGGTCCCGGCGCTCCTTCCCGCCGAAGTCTGCGCGCGGATGCCCGCGAACCAGACCCGGACCGAGCGCAGCCTCGGCGGCCGAGCGCCCGCGCGCACCCAGCGGCCGAGTCCCGGCGGGCGGGGAGGGAACGCCCGGCCCGCGGCTCCTGCGGCTCCCGCGGCTCCGGCAGGCGGGGGTCGCGAGCTGCGTCCCGGGACGGCGGAGAGGGCAGGAGCGGCCCAGCCGCCGCCGCGGCGCGCGGAGCTAGCAGCGAGGCGGCGGCGGCGGCGACAGGACAAAGGAGACCATGTGCGGAGGGAGGGAGGAGGGAGAGGAGGGCGGAGGCGGCGCGGCGCTCCCCGGCGGCCGCCGCGGGCTCCCCGACAGCGGCCCGCCTCCCCGCAGCGCCGCGGGCTGCCTGGCCCTGCGCCCGCCGCCGCGGCGCGGGGGACGCGCTCCGGAGCCTCTCCGCGGGCCACCTCGCGGCGCGGCGGGCTGCGCGGCGGGCGGCGCCTCCTGGCCGGGGCTCGGCGGGCGCCGGGGCTGGGCGGCTGCGGCCCGCGCTGCGCTCGGCTCGCGGGCGCCTGCCTTTCCCGCCGCGCGGCTCAAGTGAACTCCATCGGCGGCCGGCGCCGCGACTCCCGGTGGACGGCGGCGGGAGGGCGCGCGGCGCGGGCCCGCTCCGGACTTTCGCCCGACTGCGTGGAGCGCCCGGCCCGGCGCTCGCAGCTCTCGCGCGGGACTCGGGCGCGCCGCCCCGCCGCCGGTGCCGCCGCCCCTCCCCCGGCCCGCCCCGCGCGCCCCGCCCCGCCCCGCGCGCCCCGCCCCCGGCCCGGCGCCCGGTCGGCCCCGCGGGGGCGCAGTCCCCGGCGCGACGCCGACAGCTGTCGCTCCCCCCGCGGCGCGGCCCGCGGTCCCCGTGGCTGCTCTCCCCGCGGGCGGGCACTGCACCGCTCCGCGCCAAGACTGCGCGTGGCGGAGAAAGGCCACTAGGCCTGCAGCCCGCGGCTGAGTTGCGACGAGGCAGTCGCATTTGCAAAGCGCAGCCTAGATGGGCGGCCGTGGGGGGCCAAGGGGACATTCTGTGTAGGAGGTCTGTCACATACTAGGTGCTCAATACAGAACAACTTCTTCGTTGAAGACGGAGGGGGAGGGGGCCAGAGTCTAGGTGTCAGAGTAACAGGAAGGGCTGGAGCTGCCCTCCATCCCACAGCGGCCAAGCACAGCGCCTTAGATGCCTTGGAGAACAGGGCACGAATTGGCCCTTCCCAAATCCTCCCCTCCTCTCATTCCTCAGGTCACCTGACATTTGTGCACCTCCCATCCACACAAGTGGCGCCTGTTGGTTCTCACACGCATCAAGTAAATATGGCAGAACTCCGTGGGCACCAGTTGTGCCCCTCAGAGCCCAGAGCAGGACCGTCCCCGGGGGAAGGGGTGCCAAGGACCAAAACAGAAGCCTCTTCCACCGCAGCACATCCAGGTCCCCACTGAAGAGCCCCAGCCTCCTTACTCAATGGCCAACCACACGCCCTGCCAGGAGGCCGCCAGACCCTCTGAAAACATCTGCAGGTTCAATTCCACACCTGCTCAGCGAGGTGAGGCCCCTCCCTGGGGCAGAGGAAACGCTACCTGGATTTTCCCAGCACAAGCAAGAACCCAGGGTACCGGGAGGGCTGGGGTGGAGCTATACACCAAGAGGGGAGCAAGGGGGAGCTTCCAGCTGGAGCTCCCCTGAGCCCACGGTTACCTGGAGCATGGCTAGGGAAGAGGCAGGAACAGGGGTGGGAGATGTGCACCCCATACAGATGACTTGGAAAGGGCTGTGAAGGGATGCTGTCCATTTCTCGCCCCTTTGAAGTTGCATATTCATTGCTGTTTGATTTCATGGTGCTCCTGGAAAACTTCTCAGAGCAAAAAAAGGGGGTGCTTGCTGTATGGCATACTCTGACCACCCCTCTAATAAAATTAACTTTGGAATTAAGAGGCCCTCTCTCTTTAGCCTCATCCCTTCCCAAAGTGGTAGCACTATAAAGTGTCAGGGAAGTATTTCTTAAGGTTGGTAATAATGATTTTTTTTCCTATCACTACCTCCAAAGAAGTCAGGGGAAAAAGGCACCTCAGGAAGTGTAAGTTTGGAGATGGATTTTCCAGTTGCTTACAAGATGTCACAAAACCAGCTGAGGCCCCGGAGCTCCGGGACATTAGTTCTGGAGCTGTTTCTACACTGCCAGGAGAGCTGAAAGGTAAACATGAAATTTTCACGGAAAGACATTAAAATGTTTCCTTGGAGCCATCAAAATGGGATGGTTTTCTTATCTTGTTGTTCTAATAAAATCAGTATTACAGGGAAGAAACTCCCTGAGCTCCTGCCAGGTTCCTCACAGGGTAAACTGAGGTGTGAGAAGGTGTGGACAGCTGAGCAGACCCTTGGCAGCAGCCACACAGCCCTCCCAGGTGCTTTTATCAGCCAGCATTTCTACACGCATCATGTCATCAATGATAATCAGAGATTAGGCCTCAGATCACAGCCTGGGCGAGATCCGCATGTGTTCCTGTATCTTGATTATCTGTAATCAGGAGGAACCTGCAAATGCCAATAACCAAGCCTCTGGGGAGTCCACAGGACACAGTGGCCACATTCAGCCCTGCTCCCCTCCGCTGCCCTGGCGCACCTACCACTGCCCACGTGCTCTAGTCCTCCGCCTCCCTCAGGAGTCCTGGGGCCCATTCCAGCTGGGCTCCCAGTAGCTCTGTTCCCACAGGGGAGTCCGAGCTGGCACCAAATGCAAGTAATTCCAGCTACCCGAGAGGCTGAGGCAGGAGGATCACAAGTTCAAGGGCAGCCTGGGCAACTTGGCAGGACTCTGTCTCAAAAAAAGAAAATAAGCCAGGCATGGTGGTACATGCAAGTAATCCCAGTGACTGTGGAGGCTGAGGTAGAAGGATCACTAATTCAGAAGGCCAGCCTTAGCAACTAAGCGAGGCCCTAGGCAACTTAGTGAGACCCTGTCTCAAAGTAAAAAATGAAAAGGGCTGGGGATGTGGCCCATTGCTTAAAAACCCCATTGGTTAAAAACCCTGAGGTTGAATTCCCAGTACCAAAGTAAATAAATAAATAACAATATAAAAAGGAAGAAAAAGGGCTGGGGGTATAGTTCAATGGTAATATCTCTTTGGCTTCCATTCACAGCTCTGAGAAAACAAACAGAAACACCCTGACATTTCCTTAGTGTGTGAATGAATCCTGGTCAGAAACCTGACTTTTTGAGAATCAGGAAGGTTCTTTCACAGGCTGGGCAAGGACACTGCTGCTGAGCCACACCTCTGGCCACCTTTATTGGAACTTGCATTTGAAGATCATGAGTCAAAGGTTGGAGGCCATCGTGCTGGTCATAGTCAGGTGGTTGAACACCACAGTCTTGAGGCAGCTCCAAGGGAGCGAGGCTTCTGCAGCAGGAACCCCGGCAAGAAGCAGAGAGAAGAAGCTGGATTCCACGGTCCTTCCAGAAGCGCTTTTAATATGTGACCAAAGATCTTACCAAGTTGATAATCAACTAACTGAAGTTTCAAAAGCTATATTCAAATGAGGTCATCCTCCTCCAGTCTCCATATACATCTAAAGACAGACGAGCTTCTGAAGCTCATGGAAGTTCCAAGTCAACCTAAAACAGCAACATTTTAAAACCTGAAATATTCAGTTTATATCACAAATGAATAGATTTACATTAAACAAGTTTGGGGGAAATATTCCTTAAAAACTCTGGCCTTTGGGGGCTGCAGTTGTGGCTTAGTGGTACAGTGCTTGCCTTGCATGTGTGAGGCACTGGGTTCAATCCTCAGCACCATGTAAAAATAAATAAAGGTATTGTGTCCATCTACCACAAAAACAAACAAACAAACAAATGAAACTCTGCTGTCTGTTGAGCATTTATAGGAAGAAATTTTCTTGTTTCTTGGTGCTCCCTCTCAGCTCGAACAGAGCATGCACTGGGTTCTCAGGTCTCACAGGAAGGGAACATCTTTGGGAAACTCTATGGGTCTTCCACACTGAATGATGACTTAGTTGGCCAAGAGTAACCACTGCAGGGTAGTGGTAACACTAAAAACTTTGTTCTCCAGCCAGCCTTGGGAAGATGTCTCCTTGCCTGGCTTATTTCTGGGACTCCAGGAGGCTTGATTCCTTTTCCGTTCTTAAGTTCTTACAGCTCTGAAAAATCTAAGTGTCCGTCTGTTCCCTGGGGAGGGCTCAGGAGCTGGAGCTCTGGAGCCAGCCCCTGGTTGACACCATGGCCCTGTCACCTCTGAACCAGAAGACCTCATGCAAACCTCTTCATTCTCCATGCCTGGGTCCTTGTCTATAAAGCAATATGAGCAGATGCCTACCTCTACTGGGCTGTTGTCAGTAACAGTACCAGGACTTGCTAAGCGGGACACAGGAGATGGCCATTGTGATTCAGGGTGGCATGTTTCTTTTTTTTTTTTTTTTTTTGGTTCTAAGGATTGAACTCAGGGCACTCGACCACTGAGCCACATCCCCAGCCCTATTTTGTGTTTTATGCAGAGACAGGGTCTCACTGAGTTGCTTGGCACCTCGCCGTTGCTCATGCTGGCTTTGAACTCACGATCCTCCTGTCTCAGCCTCCCTGAGTGCTGGGATTACAGGCGTGTGCCACCACGCCCAGTGGCATGTTTGTTTTGATTATTGTAGAGACCAACACAATGAAGGTGTCTTGGGATGCTACAACATCCACGCCGGTGTTTCTCCATGGGGTTACCTCAGCAGTGATGCCAACAGCTACCTGAACACAGCAGTGACAGTAACCCCAAGGCAGGTGCAGGGCTGGCACCATCTCTGCTGGAGAGCCAGGCCGCGCATAGCCTCTGCTGCAGCAGTGCCTCCGCATGGGTCGGACCTGGACACCAGGCAGCCGAGTCACATGATGAGGCCGAGGGTGGGGGCGACATGCACCTTTTTGGTAGATCGTGAAGTCAAATCCCAAATCCAGCACAGTGTTGCAAGAGCTCGCCAGGTGTTAGGACGAGCTCAACCTCCTACTAGGGCTTCGATTTCTCAAAACAAAGCAGCAGGCATCCAAATCATTCCATTTTGGCATGCTAGATTGTCATTGCCCGTTTTAAAAGTCCTGCCATTTTGCTTATGACTAGAAAAATGATTTCTTACTGGGGTCAAAGCGCATTTTGTTCTTTCTCGATTGGACTGTGGTCTGCTTGCACAAGGACCACGCCTTAGGTCCCTTCATTCACGCCAGCCCTGGCATGAGACAAGTGGCTGCAGTCTGGTCCACACTTCCTCACCTGCTTGTGAGGACATGACCCTCGTGTGCGACTGTGCTGTGCCTCCTGTCTGGACCCACCTGGTTTCTGGCAGAGAGAATCTGTCTTGGACATTGTTCCCAAGTCATGTGCTCAGCACAGCACGAGGGGCCCAGCTCATTGGATGCACGATGAGGGAGCACAAGACTTTCCCAGTAAGCCAGGGGCACCCAGCAAGCGTCTGGGCAACTGGTGAAGTGGAGGCGGACTCGCCCAGGAGCCCAGAGGGACCTGTGCTTCGACTGCAGTGTCTGCTGGTCTCACTCATGGCAGTCAGCCCAGAGTCCCAGTGTGAGGAGCTGGACCAACGGGGTGCCTGCCACCAGGCATCCGTGGGTGCCCTCTCCCCCAGGCTGTCCTGCTTCTCGCCTCTTCTGCCTCCTGTGCTCTTCGCCTTCCATGCTCTTCAGTCCAGGATTAAAACTCTCTCTGGGTCCCGGGGATTTCTCCTGTGTATGCCAGTCCCTTCTAAACTATGCATCAGGGTTTGCGTCTTTAGGGGAGCAGGCTTAGTTGCCCTCAGCTGGCCCCCGGTCCCTCTGCCCAAATCCCCATCCCTTCTGAAAGGGTGATTTTTACAGAAGCAGCTCCACTCCTCAATCTCAGAACGGAGGCGGCCGTAGCTCATGCCTGCTGTCTTGCCACAATTGATCACGGGGCAGCAACGAGAGGCAAGTAAATACACCGAACTGGGTTAGTTTACGACACACACTACTGAGACGCAGGGGGGAATAAATATTTGCCAAGTGTAGAAGTCAAGAAAAAGAATTTTACTTTCAAACTTCACGGTGTACTATAAACTACAACAGGGAAAAAGCATAAAAAAAGACGTAAAATATATCTTACTTAACCACCAAATCTACATTAAAATATTAACATTCAGAATCTGACAACCCCGCGAAGAAAGGCACTGAGAAGGAAGAATAAATTCCGCCTGCACTGCTGTCGCCCCGCAGGCTGTGACGGCTCGCCCGACTCTTCGCAGGCGCAGTAAGGACCACATGCCTCGGCCCGCCTGGTGCTGCGGTCCTGCTTCTGACCCGGCTGCCACTCACGGCGCACTGGTGGCGGGCGTGTGTCCTGGGGTCGGGGGGACTGCACTGGATATCGAGTCCAGGTCTTCACCTGCCTGCGTCACCTGTTCAAGTCTCCAATACCTGGCTCCTTGCACCATGTCTACAAGAAAATGTAGGCAGAGCCGGGGAGAAGACATGGATAGGAAAAACATGTGCAAATGTCTGCGTGAGCTAACGGGGTCAATGACAGCAAACTTGTACGCAAGTCCCCGAAGAGAAGAAATCGAGGGAAGTGCAGTGGTCAGTCGAAAGCAGACACTTGTGGCGAGCGTCTTTCCAGGCTGCCTGGTCACTGGCTGCTCAGCGTATGCTTCGTAACCAGGCTCCTTGGGTTCCACTCCCTGGCCTGGTGGTTAGGAGCGTGGCTTTGACGTTGGCAGGAAATGTGCCTGTGTCTTCTCCATCAAGACAGCTGGGTGACCTCAGGAGTGATTGGACTCTGCCACCTGAATCCCAGAGCTGGTGCCAGGTGACTGGCGCTGTGGCAAGGTTTCCTGACCCCACGGGATGCCCACCTGAGCCTGGCACACCAGTGCTGCTCTGCCACCAACTCTGCTGCTCCCACACCAGGGGCCTGGCAAGAAGGGCCTTCCAACTGGTGCCAGCCACTTCTGTGTGGGCACAACCATGAGACGGCCCGTGTAGCAGGGGCCAGAGCTCAGCACCCATGAAAGACCACGGTTTCGAATGCTGGCTCCCTGTACTGCCACTCAGGTGCTGTGTGACAGTGGACAGGGAGCTTTGCCCTGCTGTGCCTCAGTTCCTCCCCTGCTCAGTGGGCAGTGAGATGAATCAGGGCGTGGCCACACCTGGAGCAGCAGCTCCTCCTCAGCGTCACCTAGGAATACGTGTCCTCAGCTTCAAGAGCACTCAGAGTGGCCCGGCTTAGCTCAGGTTGTCAGATACCCACCCTCGAAGGGGAGGGACAAAAGGGGCCTTCACCTCTGTGTGACAATCCTCTGTTGGATAGATGAGCCAAAGGGCTGCTGGCAGGTGAGGCCTGGGAGGAGCTCACCTTGAAGGAAGGCAGACTGAGTCCTGGGAGATGAGGCTGGGTCCGACTGGGAAGGAGGGACTGTCACCGCACCTCCCAGGCATGGACACACCTCCTGGGAGAGCTGGCCCCACAGGGAAGCCACCCCTGCAGCCATGGGGAGGACGCAACTGCTCCATCAGAAGCACTACGTGCCAACGCTGCAACTGACCGCTGTGGAATGGGGGCTCCCAGGAGCTGCGCAGGTTGTCTGGTTCCCTGGAAATCATGCCTAATCATAATTAGGCATTCGAGCCACTTCAGATTGAACTCCCAAGCTTTTCCGACCATTCGTGGGGGAGAAAGGGTCCTTTGAAGCCACCCTAGATGTTCTGCAGTTAGGTGACTTGGGTGACTAACACGAACGCTGCAAGCGATGTCACCTCATTGAGCACCTGTCCGTGTTTCAGTTCAGTTTTGAACTGGGGGAAGCCATTCTGTGTCTGGTTTGAGTGCCCACATTTCTAGCCTCCCTTAGTCTCAGGGAAAGACTTGCTCTTCTAGGACTGAGTCAGACTCAAACACGATCCTCTTCCTTGTTCCCGGGCCTTGAAGTGGAAGGGACACGGACGGACACCAGGACAGCCGCAAGTCACCCCCAAGGGTGACACTGTGGTCCTAAGATTTAGCTGTTCTTAAGGATGCCGCTAGGCAAGCCTGTGTGGTGCAGCTGTTCCCCAGGTATTCACAGTGATGATGTCACCTGTCAGTCTGGTGAGGCAAGTCAAGACCAGCCGCATTCCCCTTATTTCAGACCAGGCTGTTGATACAGCAAGTGTGAGCAGGCCCTGGGCAGGGCATGTCCCCATCACAGCACAGCTCAAGGTGCCAGCACCCCCTTCACTAACACCCTGCTCCACCTCCGCAGCTGGCCGGGTCTCAGTTTCTCTTCCCTTGGCCAAAGCTGTAGGTCAAGATAAATTCTGATGTCTACGATCTGAGAGGTTACAGCATAAGTGTCTCTAGGCCACCAGACTACTACTAGGGTGTCGGTGTTGCTGACCTTCACAGGTCATGCAGTGTGAAAGATCACCGACATCCCGAGACACAGTGGCCAGCGGCCACCCTACCACCTTCTCTCAAAGGTTCTGCCACCTTTTCCAGGAAATACGGTACCTGCAAGTATTAATAACCTCTGGGTGGTGGGATTTTATTCCTGCATCTGTGCCAATGCATGCTGACCCCACAAGGCTTTTGCTGGAAGCTTCATTATTGAATATCCCGATGGTCCAAGAAGTTCTTACTGGGCGGTCACCAAACACTTGTTTCCACTGTCCTGGTGACTCACACTGTTGCTGGGACGGTGGGCAGGAAGCTGAGATGCCACAGAAACCCCTTAGTTGCAATCTCCTGAAAGGTCACTGAACGATGTTCCAGAGCTCGCTCTCTTGTCCTGGCCTTAGTTTCTCTCTGCCTCCTTGATGCTATTGGGATGGAGGGAAACTCTCAAGTGGCCACTCCAAGAGCCTCCGTCTTCTTGGCACTGTGTGCCAATGCGCGTCCTTTGCAAATGGTCAACTGTTATTCAAATGCCAGCTGTTTTCATCGTATACTGCTGCTACGTAAGTCTGGGCAAGGCTGTACGCGCAGAGACCAGCCACCTCCTCTCTGGTTCTGTGTAATTTCCATTTCCCTATGTTGGATCCAAATTAATTAGACCAGAAATGTCCTCTTCTGCTCCAACTACAGTTTTTCTTGAAGGTTTCCTAAGGAACATCGAGACCCATGCAGGACACACCCCTATTTCGTGGCTCCCCTGATCACTGACACTTTACCTTTGGGGGCACACTTTTCTTTCTTTCTTTTTGGTTTTTGGGTTTTTTTTTGGTACCAGGGATTGAACTCAGGGGCACTTGACCACTGAGCAACGTAGCTCTATTTTGTGTTTTATGTAGAGACAGGGTCTCACTGAGTTGCTTAGCGCCTCGCTGTTGCTGAGGCTGGCTTTGAATCGCGATTCTCCTGCCTCAGCCTCCTGAGCTGCTGGGATGACAGGTACACTTTTCTTTATTGGGAACAGGACACTGGAGAGCAGTGTGTAGGCCTGATCACCTGAGTGTGCATTCAGGTGGATAGTGTGTGCTCGCTCTCTCTCACACACAGTCTTCCTTCTTAGCATCACACCTTACATGCAAGAGAGAGGTCCACAAGTGGGTCAGATCTCTGCCAACCACAAGAGAAGAGAACAAGACAATGTCTCCGACATGAACTAAACTGTGAGGTCCTTTCCTTAAACTGCCACCAGTTTGGGATTTCACAATGCAGAAACCTATAAGGCTAACAAAAGAACACAGGTAAATTCTCTCCTGAAAATGATTACTAATTCCTGGACACTAGCACACACCTGTCATCCCAGAGACTTGGGAGGCTGAAGAAGGAGGATCCCAAGTGCATGGCCAGCCTGGGCAACTTAGTGAGGCCCTGTCTCAAAATAAAAAATAAAAAGGGCTGGGGGTGAGGCTCTTTGGTAGAACTCCCTGGGCTCAATCCCTAGTACTATAAAAACAAAAAACAAACAACAACAAAAAAAACTAGCTAAAATACACCAACCATATCAACCATTGTCTGTAGTCTCCAAATATAGCCCCAAGTAATACTGTATGTGCAGCTCATCCCTCTCATCAGAGGGTAGAACTTATACCTTTGAATCTGGCTGGACCTGCAGCTGTTTTGACCAACACAACATGGGGAAAAGTTATGCTCTGGAGCCTTAGGGTATAGGTACTAAGGCCCAGCAGCTTCTGCTTCCTTATTTGGAACCCAGCCACCATGTTGTAAGGAAGCCCAAACAGGCCTATGTGGAGGAAAACTGAGGCCTCGAGACCAAAGACCCGAGTTTTAAGCACAGACCTGAGTTCCCTGCCCACAGCCAGTGACAATTTGTCCACCATGGGAATACAAGCCATCTTCACCTGTGAATGGAAGCCACCTTCTGTGCGGTTCCTCCAGCTGCAGTCGAGGTTGCCTTAACTGACACCAAGTGTAGCAGGGGCTGTGTGTACAACATTGCTGTCCACAAAGCAGTACTGTGAGCCAAGAAGCCATTGTTGGGATTTAAGGTACTACATTTGTGGTTTGTTACAAAGCTACGGGCAACTGAAATGACCATCTGGGTCAGCCCCAGCACTGAGAGGAAGGAAAGAAAGTGAGCACCTGCCAGGACGAGACACGTCCACCAGCACTCCTGACTGCTGGGCAATGTCAGGACCTTGAGGATGGACAAAGGGTGCTGCTGAAGTAAAGATGAGCAACAGCAATGACGAAAATAGGAGTAGCAGTAGTAGTAGCGATAATAATAATAATAATAATAACAACAACAACAACAACAACATTCCTGACACAAGAAAGCTGTTCACTAAAATAAAGAAAAGTTTTCTATTTGATGAAGTAAAGGAAACTTAACATGACAATATTAATAGAAGAATAAATCTGGTCTCCCTCTTCTCTTTTGGAGGCTGGGAATGTTTGCAAAACTAAAAGTCTTTAGTAATCCCTTCTTTTATCCAAAACAGATTGCAGTTTTAAGCACAGCCCCATAAACTGCAGGTTCAAAGGAACCTGAAACCAAATTAGCATAAAATCTGGAATTCTCATCTCCACCAAATGCACAGCTGCCATCTGACAGCTCATCTGTGATTTCAGTTTCAAATAGAACTGAAAGTAGCTGGGGCGGCGTGGGCCTGGGCGCCATCATGTCACTCCTCGCTCCTTCCAAACATCTACACATGCAAGAGAACCGACTTCAACCTTTGATTACGCAACCAATCCCTCCGTGGTGGCGACCTGCACATGCACGAGTTGGGGACTCCAAAGCCAGGGGTGTTCGTAAGCAAGGAGGGTGGGGGTGCACATCTGATACGAATGCTGTGCTGCTACTTTGAGGATTGCTCAGTAGTTTAAAGTAAATTCACACACACACACACACACACACACACTCACACACACACACACACACACACACAGAGCAGGGACACAGCACCCTTTCCCAGATTTTGCTTTACAAATGCCAAGAAACTCACACTGGATACGCAAAAACCTAAACGCCAGCAGGTATGCTGACTCACTTTTACGATTCACTTAACACGTGCTGAGCTTTCTCCTTAGGTCTTGGCAGCTCTGAGCAGCTACATTTAATTCTGCCAAAGCAGAGGGGTTTGCTTGGCCTAGTGCTGAAATATCATCACCTCTGGGACAAAATGTTACACTTCTTTATAGGGAAGGAAAAAACTGATAATATGTATCTGATCCCCCCCTGAGAAGAGCGAGGCTGGGAGAGGATTTTCTCACCCTGGCAGGGAGGGTAGACTTAGAGCCGTCCCACCTCCTCCTCTGATCCCCCCTGTGAGCCAGGAGAGAATCAAGTGACAGCTGGTGGGGCAGCCTCCATGGCACATGAAAAGCAGGCTGCAGCCCCACAGGGAGCAAGAGGCACGGCCTTCTCCTCCCTGCTCACACGCCTCCTGCCAGGCCTGCGATTCTCCCGTCCATCTGCTCCCCAGCTCAGCACTGATGTCAATGTCCCATCCACTGCTCAGGCGAGTGACGGGAAGGGGCCTCCCTGCCCCAGGTGGTGGGCTGCCCTTGCCTCAAAGTCCAGGAAATCCACGAGGAAGCGACGTGGAGCAGGGCTTCCACCACCTCTGCCCAGGTCTGTGCCTCCTCTGAGGCGCCTCCACTGCTGACGCGCAACTTGCCGTGCTCTCCAGGAGGGAGAGAGCACAGTGAGCATCTGGTATTTACACAGAATCTTAGAGGGAGTTGATAGATTTAATTACAAGTGTTAGTAAAACAGGAAAATTGTAGCCAGGCTTTCAAATAGCCACTCGCCTATAACGAACAAGACTTCTCCTTGGGCTGCGGGTAAAGAATGCTATTTATTTTTCTGGCAATGAGTTTTCTTGGAGAAGAGAAGGTTGGTAAAAATATAGTTGCTGGCTGGTAGCTCTTATTTTAATTTATGATCATGTCCATCTTATACAAAGATCAAGCTACAGGCAACATGGTACAGGCCATGTGCTCTCGGTTGCTTCTGATTAGTGCTGGTGGTGATGCCTTTCCTCTCGGTTACCAGCGCCGATAGCTGACAACACGCACTTGTGGAATGACTAGCTGAGCTGAAGGGCACAATGTGAAAACTGCTGCAAGTCACTTACCTACGGGGGTCGAGCACTGGCCCCCTTGCATTAGCAGCCAACTCTGGTGAATTTTAGAAAGGTTTGAGGGCCGCTGTGTACCACTGCAGGGCGGATCTGGTGCTCGAGGAGGACTGGGCTGGACGGAAAGGTCAGGAGACCTGGCTTTAGGAGCAGGTCCAGTGCCAACTAGCTGTGACTTTCATTAGGTCATTTCACTTTCTACTTGCCACCAAGATGCTTGTGGGTTGGGATGAGTAAGCTCTCTTCCCCGCATAAGATCTTGCGATTCTTCACGATCTAATGCCTGCTTTAGAAGCACAACAGTCTGTTGCGGAAAGAACATGGCGTTTTCCTCCTTCCACTCTCTTGGCGATCACGTGATCGATTCCTAAGCAGTCTAAGTTGCCCACCCCGTGTCCCACTGTCCTGGGCTGTCCCAGTCAGATGCTGTGGCTGCAACTCATCCTCCCAGCACCCCATCCTTTGAGGGGAGAGCAAGTTCCCTTCAAGACAGTCACGGCGTGAAGGAGCGCAAGGCTATATGCCACTGTCACTTGGAACTATGGGCCCATTAAACACACTCGTCAGGTTTGTGCTTTAAAAACAAAACCCAAAGGGCAAAGGTGTCATCACACACACTTTAATCTGAAAACCACTTTAATCTGAAAACCACGAGGGACGCACTTCAGAAAGAAGAAGAAAAAAAAAAATACACAAACCCCACCAAACCCACCAATCAGAGCCCTGGGAGCGGCTAAGCCGAGCTTGGTCCTCACCCGCCCATTCCCAGCCCAGGAAATGTGCAGACCACATTGGGAACCAATTTAGTCATTTCTGACTCTCAACAATCAAATAAAACAATACATAGCCTGAGCTGGGCTTGAAGGGGAGGGGACCACATGTATTTCCTCTCGGGATTTTTTTTTTTAAAACATGAAAGTTTGGCTTGGAAAGAACTTATTGCGCAGACACATGTGGCCCCAATAGCACAGATCTTAACCGATGAGACAGAGTCCGGATGCAGCCACGGTATCAGGATGAAAACCCCCAGGATTTGGTAATGGAAAATTTGGGTCACTAAGGATTGCGGGACCCAGGGCTAAGATTTGGTTTTAAATTAGCCTCCTGAGCAGGCTGAGCATCCCCAGGCAGCAGAGACTCTCGAATCCCACCTCTTCCCTTCTCTCTTGGCACTTCCCCCTTTGACAGACCAGAAAATTCCTGGCTTCAGAGCCTTTTCCTGTGTATGTATTGTTGCCGACCATTCTTAGAATGATTTGGGTTTTTTTGTTTGTTTTAGCTGTCTTTGAAAGTTTTTCCCAACTTTGTATTTTGAAAATTTTCAACTTTAATAGAAAAGATGAAAGACAGTGTGACTGACGTGCGGAAGCTCTTCATTCTGCTTCCCGGTCGGGAGGTGACCTCGGAGCGTGTGAGGCACATGTACCAAGGAGCACCCATCGTTAATCTATTGATTATTTAGCGTTGGATGGGGAAGGGCAGTCCTCCCAGCTTTCCTCACGCTGCTACCCTGAGTGGCTGGCATCTAAGACTCGGAGGGGCCTGTCTACTCTTGGCGGCTTTCTGTGCTGTGCAAACCACACGCGCACGCCTGGCGCCTCTCTTCTGCGTTCTGCTGCCTCCAGGACAGCGATGACTAAGCTCGGCTGGGGGCCGCTTGGAAGCTGCTCTGGGGCTGTGGGCCGACCAGTAATAAAATGTGGATTAATTAGGGGGAAGGAGGGCCTCTCCCAGGGGAGCCCCAGACACTCCCTGGCTCTAGCCTAGAGCACCAGGAGGCCTGCTTTAGGGTACCAGGCATTCACCCAGCTGACATCGTGTCTTCATTACGGAATGGAAGACGACCCACTTGTCTCAGGGTTGAGAGGATCCCGTCAGCCAGAACGGCACCCGGCACACACTGAACACTCAGCACAGCGCCCACGGCTATGGCCACTCCTGCCACCTGGCACTGTCCTGAGCACGCGTCCTGCTCCCTCAGCTAGCACTGGGGGCCACCGCAGGGCCCGGCAGGACCTGGGTGTGCTTGAGGCCACACTAGCCTGTCATCTGAGCCTGTCTTCACTGCAGCAGTCTGTGGCCTCCATGGGACTGATTTTGCACGAGATCCTAAAATGCAGTTGTTCATGATGGGCAGTTTCACGAAGCATGGACCACATGGGACGAGGACGAGGAGGTGGCGGAGGAGTGGGGAAAGGCCCTTAGGGAACTTAGAATGGAGAAGGCAAAACCATATGCTCAGGGGGCAGCACAGGGGAGGGGCCAGGACCACCAGGAAGAGTGACGTGAGGGGACAGAGCACACTGGACAGAAGGCAGAGGCAGAACTGAAGGACCAGCAGCTGGCAGGGGAGCAGGAGGGAGAGCGTTGTGGCTGGATGTGAGGCATCCCTGGAAGCTCACGTGGGAGACAGTGCAGAAGGCTCACCCAGTCGGTGAGTCTAGCCCCTGACAGCGGTGGGTGTGGCGGGGGAGGTGGGGACGGGGCGTGGCTTTGGGTATGTTTGTATCTGGAAGGTGGAGTCTGCTTGCTGGTCACCACGTGAGCTGCTTCCCTCTGCCACCCTCTCCCACCATGTTCAGCCTCAGCCTGGGCCCTGAGCAACGGAGCTGGCCTTCTATGGACGAAGACCTCTGAAACCGTGAGCCCCCAATTAAACTTCTCCTCCTCCACAATTGTTCTTCTGGTCGAGTCCTTTAGTCACAGCAGCAGAACAGGGAACTTAGAACTTAGAATGTAGGAGAGAAGGCGCAAACACATGTGTGCTTAGGGGCACGGGAGAGGGATGCCAGAGCACGGGAGCTTGAGGGCCTGGGGTATCAAGGAACCGCTTTGGAGAGATGAATTAGAGCACGAGGGAAGTCCAGCCTGGTGGGAATGTGGTCTGGGACACAGGAGGGAGGCTCTGTCAGGGACGAGCGCAGGGCACCTCTGCAAGGAGGCGAGGGTGTAACTGCCCTGCGTGGGGAGAAGCCAGCGACTCGACCACACGCGGTGTCTGTGTCCACTGGGGAGGAGCCACGAAAGGGGTGGGTGACTGGGAACCTCCAAGAGTACGGGATCTAAAGGCGACACGTGCTTAGAGGTCCCAGAGGATGCAGACGGAGATGCGGTGGGTGGATTTGCCATTCAGGAGGTCTTTGGTGAACGGCAAGAGAACTGTGGGAGCACGAGGCTGGATCCGAGCTTACAGGTGCAGTAAGTGCCATGAAGCGGCAAGAAATTAGAGACCTCCACACAGTTTCTGAGGCATCACGGAGAAGCCCTGAAGGACTGGCAGGCCAGGTGGAATCCACGAGCTGTCCTCAGACTGTCTGCAGAAGAGGCAGGGACAGGGCACACCCTAGGCCAGGGACCCTGTGCAGTAATGCTCCGCCCCTCATGAACAGGGGGACCGTCCATGCCCAGGCAGGAGTGGTCAACACCGTTCACAGACGACCGTGTCCATGGGAAGCGACCCTGCCTACGAGGAGGAAGGCCACTGTCTGGAGGTGCCGGCAGAGCCTGGCTGCGAGTCGGCACACTCCTCTCTGGAGGTCCACACCGCTCCCCTTGGGTCCAGGGGCTGTGACCACATCAACTCAGTGCCAGCAGTGACTCGTGGGACCCTCCAAGGCCAGATCAGAAGCCTGGCCTCTGCTGCCTCTGCCTCTTCGGACCCTAGCTTTCTGGGAGCTCCCTCAGGAAACTCCTCCTGGAAGCCAGCCACCCTTCTGTGAAGAGCCAGGACTCACGGACAGGGCAGGTGGTGCCCCAGGCGGGGTGAAGACCCTCGGGGTGATCCCAGCTCAACCAGGCAAAGCACCGGCACGTGGGAGCAGAGACAGCCGCTCTGCCTGACTGCCTGCCTGTCCCTTTCCTCACCCACGACTGCAGAGCAGGAGAGAAGGGCTGTGGCCTCACACCAGGAGGAGCTGGACCACAGAACCGAGCACACGCACCGCAGCTCGTACTCTGCTTTGTGCCGAGACTTCTCCGTAAGAAAGGGGCTCGTTGCAGAGGCGGTTTCCATGATTGGGGGCAGGGAGACAGGTCTGAAATACCTCTTGAGTGTCGAGCCCCGCGGTGCGGCGGGGTGCAGCGGGGTGCAGCGAGGTGCTTCATAGCGGACAAGCATACCAACCTGGACTGGGCACACGAGGCACCCAGCCACGAGCCAGGGGCTCTTCCTGTGTCACTTTTAAGAGAACCAACACATGGAAAAGCACTTGATGGATATTTCCCATAACACAACCCAACTGGCCACACTGGGACCCAGTGCCCTGCTCACTAGTCGCCCTCCGCCGGGCAGGCACAGTCCATGCCTCCCTGAAACCCGCCGTGGGTGCCCCTGGTTTGCTGGGCAATGGGACTGCTTCCTTCCACCGCATGCTTTCCTGAGCCTGCTTCTCAATCTGGACTGCACGCTTCGCTCTTCTCTCAGGAAAAAGGAGCTTCGGCTTCCAAGGAGGGGCCACGCAGGTACCGAGCAGCTGCTTCAGATGTGGCTCAGTGGCAGCGCAGGTGGAGAAGGCCAGGCGACCGTTATCAGTGAGTACCAGGTGCCACGGATCGTGTTAGGTGGAAAACACTGCTGACACCAGAAAAAAGGATGGCGCTGCCCTGCGGCCCCGCCCTCACACGCGCCCTCTGTTTTTTAAAGGAGGCTTTTTACCCTCATTAAATGAAACCTTATCTCTGGAAGACTGCAATCCTCAGCAAGTGACAAGTACGCCTAATCTCATTTTCTGACAAGTGATTCTGACAGCACCTTCCTTTTAATTTCTGAGACATGTAGTTAGACATATATTAATCTGTCAGTCATCGTCCCCAGGAAGAACACAAAAAGAAGTGAAAGAAAGAGATGAGCATTTGTGACTATGAAGGCCAGACAAGAGGCAGGACAGCCCCGTGAACGGGGGCCTGAAGAGGCCCTCCCAACACCCCGCCCGCTGCCTCCAGACACATGCAGCACCCAAGGGGGGTTGCCGTCACAGGGCCTGGGGAACAGTCATCAGAGACTGCAGGTCGTGTGGTCCAGGGGAAGGAGCACGTGCCCCAGAGTGAGGCTTGCCAGTCCACATCCACGTCCTCCCCGGTAAAGCTGGCTTGGTCACGTGAACTCCGGAGTCTGTGCACCACCAGGACAGGACTCATGCATCTACGACATCACCTTTGTCCAATGTGTGTGCAGACACACAGCAGCCCCCACAGAGGAGCAGTGATCGCCGCTGCTAGTTCTGCTAAGTCCTCCTGGATCGGGAGCAGATGACTCCAACTCAGTGTCTAACATGTGATAAACAAGAATACTTTGCACCAAGGTAAGACACAGATGGCTCTCAGGCAGCTTATTATCCAGTACTGGGAACCCGGTATGCTCAGGACAGTGCGATCCAGTGCTGAGAGCAGTAACAGAAGTCCCTGCCCAGCAGAGGCTCACACAGGGCAGGGCAGTCCGACCTGCCCAGGGCCCTGGTTACTATGTGATCTTCTGATTATAATTCCACCTCCTTGGGAATTGTCCTTTGGGGCAAAACTGCCAACTAGCGCACATAAGTCACTCCGCTGGGTTGGTGGTTATGCGCCTTGTTGTAAACAGAGTGATTTGTGTTACGATTTAGTCAGTTTCCCTTGAGTCTGATTAGCAGGGTCACCTCTGGGCTTCCGGGCTGGGCTGACCCAATCAAGCAGGTTCCCCTCTGTGAAGCTGGGCTTGGACCAACAGCTGCTCCCCTCGTTTTCCATGCTACTGTTCTATAAATGCTGCAGCAGGGTGGTTCTTGCTGGCATGGGAGCTGCCCTTGTCCTTCTGCTTTTAAAACCTGTGTCCCATGCTGGGTGTGGAGGCCCTGTAATCCCAATGACCCAGGAGGCTGAGGCAGGAGGAACCCTGTTTGAGGCCAGCCTGGGCAAATTGGTGAGATCCAGTCTCAAAAAGTAAATAAAAAGGGCCGGGAATGTAGTTCAGTGGTGGCGCACCCCTGGGTCCAACCCCAGTACCACCACCACCAACGATAATAATTAAATAGACACTCTTTCAAAAAAAAAAACATGTCCCCCTTTTCAGGAAGCCTGGGACTATTATCTATTCACCTCCCCAGGACCACCCCACCAAGGGACAAGGGTGGCATTGGCCTGCACCATCTCTGAGGGGCACCCGTCTCTGACTTGCAGCCTGGGCCTCTGGGCCGGCTCCACAGCAGTGCTGTCCTTTCCTGGTGGGCATCTGGGACAGTGCTCTCCTGCCACCTTTAAGTGGTGTGGCCTGGTCCTGACTGGCTCATCCTTGGGTATGGGACTCAAGGTCCACCCAGTATGCACAGAGAAGGGAGGAGGGCTCTCTCTTCCCCTCCCAGCCTGCCTCACTGTCCAAGGACATGACTCCCCTGCCTCAGCCTGGGTTCCCCTGCACCCTGGACCCACATTTCCAATGTGACTGGTGCGCAGTGGCCCCGAGTGGCTTGTTGGCGCTTCGAGATCTAAAGTTCCGAGAATGAGCTCAGGAGTTTCCTCCGGGCTGTCCCAGGCTCGCCTAGCCTGCCCGCGCCCCAGCTCTGGACCAGTTCAGGAACCTTGGGACCTGCCTCCCGCTCACCACCTCGCTCCTCGGCACTGCCAGGCTTTCCTTCAGGTCCTCGGCTGGCTGGACATTGAGATGTCATGACTGCCTCCTTCCAGCCTCCACTTTTCTTTCCCCCAAGTAAACACTGCAAACGGACCAGACCCCAGGACAGAGCTCTGTGCCACACCATCTGACACTTCTCCCAGGCTGACAGTACAAAGGGCCAGGCTGCAGAGGGACGGGCTTCCACCTTTCTCCTCTGCTTCCCCATGACTCTAGGGGTCTTGGACAAACCACTCAGCTTCTTCCAATACAGATCCCCCTTCAGTCACCGGGGCTTACGCTTGCCATGCCCCAGGCACAGCAAACTGTGGTGCAGGGTCAATGCAAAGCAGATCCCACAACACGCTGGTCCTTTGCTGGAATGAAATGGAAGAGGAAGAGAAGTCGGCTGTCCTCGCCTGGCGTGGCCTGCATGGCCTAGCCCAGAGCACTGTGCACAGGAGGAACCTGAACATGGGTGTTGCCTCTGAAATAAGGAATCCTACCTAAGCAAGTCCCAGGGAGAGGAAGGATTTCTGAGGGTGGGGCAGTCCTTTTAAGGGGTAATTTCCCTCTCTTCAAGCCAGCACCCACTGACAAGCTTTCCCTTGGCCCGTCACATCGAAGCCATGGCGAATGGCTGCCCACAGAATACCCGCCTGCGGAGGAGGAAGACAGCTAGGCCAGGAGCCACCTCTGCTCGAGCCAGGCTCACTTCGTCTCGGCGTGGCTGAGACTGCCCAGCTAGCAGCGGCAGGGCCTGGGATGAAGAAGTCCAAGTCTTCATAGGATGGAGGGTGCGGAAGAGCAGACGCCTGGGGGTGAGCACGGCCGTTGCTGACCCTGAGGGCACCCAAGGACTGCGCCTGCGGCTCCTGGCGGCCCTACAGGAGGTTCCAGGCCAGACCACATGACGAACTGCTCTGAGGCCCAAGTGTCCCCTCCAGGTCACTTCCAGCCCTCCACTCTGTGACACTTTGTCCACCCATGGCGCAAGGCCAGAGTCACATCCCGGGGCAGATGGGTCCAAGAGCTGCCCTCTGCGCCTGCGGCTCAACCCGACAGCGCCTAGCCCTCTCCTCTCTTCCTCCTCAGCGAGAGCGATCCTGCTCAGCTAGGTCACACCCTGTGCTCTTCCCATCGGCGCGCTGGGCTCTGACTCGTGCAGATGCAGGTCAGAGCGTTCTGTGAATGGAACCAGGTGTTATTTGATTGAGACAGAAAAACGAAGGAAGTAACAATGATCCTCATTTCACCTCTGAAGCCCTCCTTCCTCACAGGCTCTTGGTGAAAGGCCATCAGGGCCTGGGAGCCAACAGCCCACGGAAGGAGGCAGGGCAGGGGTGTGGCCTGTGCCACTGTGCGATTCGGCACCAGAGCTCTGCACTGCTGAAGTGGAAAGGAAGCTCCGCGGCCACTCCCGAGCGGGCAGCTCACTCACTCTGCACTTCCTGTCTTGAAGGGTCCCGGCTGCTCTGCTCTGAAAAGGCACATCCCACTTAGCCTGCGAGAGAGGCATCACGCCCATCTGACTCTCCAGTGATGCCCACCCTCCTGCCCAGCCCCTGCTGAAGCTTCCTCAATGCCCTGTACCAAAGAACCAAGGAGGAAATAGAAGACGCTGGCTCTTCTCACAGCAGCCTCAAGACTCAAGGACAGACCAGGGGTCTTTTAATTCTCACTGTGACTTGTATTAAAAATCTGAAAAGAAAAAATTATCTGCTCTGATGTATAAAACAGATTTAGGCATCCTGGGTTTTAACCCTGGCCCTGTGACCTTGGCCAAGCCACTTTACTCTCCTGGGGCCCTGGTTCCCACACCCATACACCCAGGGGGCTGGACCAGTCGTACTGGGCCCCTGCCGCTCTGCTCCTGGGAGCAAGGGCAGCGCGCAGGCACCACCTCTACCCAACTCTGCACCTCCGCAGGGCAGATGGAAGCCTGAGAAACGAGACCTTTGGAAGTTCATAATCTGAATAACCAGAAGGGATGCAATTAAAACCAGGGTTCTGTTCCCACAAACGCACCCAAGGGTCTTCCCACAAAAACACCGTGGTAGTCAATGAAACTGCAAACCACACACGGCCACCCTAGGCCCTGCCAGGCGTCCACAGGGTCCAGGCCGCTCCTATCTTTTGGTGTGCTTAGCTTAGCCCTTGGCTTTTAGTGAGATGGGAGCCTTTTTAAGTCATGCAGGGGTATGAATACGATTCTGGGATTTTAAAAATCATTACACCCATGAAAAGAAATGACAAGGGGGTGGCTTGTGCCCAGTGTTCCCGTGTCTATAATGAAGGCTCCCGCCCCTGCCCCCGCAGCCTGCCAGGGGACGCAACAAGTGCCAAATTGGTTCCTCGGGAAATCGATTCTGGGAGACGTCCCCTCTCCCCAGACGCCACCACCCTTCCCAGGGACAAGTGCCTCACTGCCCAGAGCCTCCAGGGCTGAGCCATTCCTTAGGCTGGGCCAGACCCCGGCCCCGTCTGCCAGGAGTGAAGTTGATTTTCAGTGTTCTCCTCTACTTTAACACCTTTACGCCACGTGTCCACCCAGGCTGTCCTTGTTGCCCAGAGATTACATTTGTCCTGTCAGCTGGCTAACCTGATAACTTAGAGTATTCCAGCTGGGGAACTGGAGGCCACCAGGGGACAGCCAGGGCGATCTGTTTTAGCAGAACGTGCCTGTCAGGCTCTCTGGGCAGCACCAGGGAAAGGTCTTCCCAATCACACATCACAGACGAGGTCCCGCAGGAGAGGCCCGAGAGGGATCATGAGTCCTCAGACATGTCTAGAGCCGATTCGCTAAGGGCAGGCACCATGTTTGGTCATCTCCACAATCTCCACGAGTTTACCACAGGGACCTGGCACTTTGAGGGTTCTGTGCATTTGATGATCTGAATCCAATGACTGAGAACTGATTACAGTCTCTGCCCAGCCATGCCAATCAAGGTGTGGTCCAGGGGCAGCGGCACCTATGTCACCTGGCAACATGTTAGAAGTGCAGGCGCAACCCTGGACCTGCTGTCAGGATCTGAACTTGGTGGGAGCCCCCAGGGACAGCGTGACCTGTGAAGGTTTGGGAACCACTGCCTGCAGTGCTTCAAGCAGACCCCCTGTGTAAGCAGCAGCCTGGAGGTATCGTGAACAGGTGTCTTCATGTGCAGATTCAGCCATCTGTGTGCCGTCAGCAGAATTTCACTTTATATCAGAAAATGGGATTCCAGTCTACCAAAGTCCTGAGGAAGACTCAGCAAGCGGCCCAGGTGGCCTGCTCCACACTCCCCTGGTAACCTGCCAGCTGATCAATTTTAAACGCAAGTTTGTGCCTGGCCTAAGCTTAGCAGGATTTTCTTCCCAGTGTTTGTTAGTGAACGGCTAAAAAAAGGAAAGGAATCGTGGAGGTGATTTCTTTGGGGGCCTTGTGTCAATCTTCCAAAGGGTAGATGGAAGACCTCAAATCAGCCCGGTGAGAGGCTCCTTTATCGCTTTGCTTTTTAGGCTGGATTAATAAATCCCGGTTTCCTTCCCAGCACAGGTATGTTTTTCATTTGCTGATGATGGTAGAAGGCCTCCTGCTCACATCTGTATTATAATAAATGCATTATAAATGAGTAAGTAGGAAACAGTAAGGAAACGAGGTTTTACTTTTAAATGCTAATTACGAAGCCCTGGTGCAGTTAATGTGCGGGGTGTTCTGTCAATTTTTAATGTTTATGCCAAGTGTAGTCTTCAATTTAACATGAGCTTTTAATCCTTTGAGTACTAAATTGCCTTTTAATGCTTGCAGAACAACATTGTGTTTGCACAAAGTCAGGTCTGAAAAATGTATTTAGTACAAGGTGTGTTGTGGGGAGGCAGAGCAGAGTGGGAAGGGGACTCGTCTCCCTGAGAAGATGGCACGGGGACACAGCCGAATGCCCCTGCTCCTGCTCCCCCAGCGTCACTCTTTATTCTTTCTGAGGTGGGGCAGTGCTACTCTCCTGTTGCTGATTTAACCCTGCAGTGACAGCTTCCAGCTCCCAGGAACACAATCAGCCCCAGGGTACACTTGGCCCATCAAAAGAACTACAGCAGAGCAGACGCAAAGGAGGGGCTGCCTGTTTTCTGACCATCCTCCTGGCTCCTGCCAAACTCCAGGGGAAAGGAGCTCTGGGCAGCCTGGGGTGTAGGCACATTTCCTATAGCCACACACGTTGACAAAGGGCGACAACGGGCGACGGAAAACCCACACATTCTCTATAGATAAAAGAACTAGAGATTTCCAAGAGGAGTGGGGCCAGGAGCACTATGGGATAAAGGGAGTCCGGCGGGGCCTCGGGACGGCTTCTGCTCCTGGAAGCCCTGGTCTGCCCGGGCGCGGTCTCCCTGCAGCCCCCTTCCTCCCGTGCTTGCTGCACACCCGTGGAAGTCCTCCTGCTGCCCAGCTGTTTGGATGGAGTGCGGCTGAGCTCCATGTGAACAGCCAATGCTTGCGGAACCTTCCTGTGGCGCTGGGTGCCATTCTAAGCACTTGTCACATGGGCTGGGGACTCAGCTCAGTGACAGCACTTGCCTAGTGCTGCACGCTTTGTCCTTCTAGTGAGCTCTGGTGCCATCATCACTATCACCCTCACTTTACAGATGGGGCTGGCACAGAAAGGCCGAGTAACTTGCCTAAGCTCACACGACCGTGGATCCAGGATTCCCATCAGGTGCTCAGATTCCCGAGACCGACACCTTGAGCACTACTGATGCCACCTCCCCAGTGCCCCTTGGCATACCTGTCCTTGGGACCTGGTATCAACCAGGACACTCCCACTTGTATGTCAGCTCTAGTTCCGACGCCCCTGGCCCCCAGAATGACAATCACTTGACAAGCACTCCCTTGTTTCACCCCTGCCCATCTCAGGGAGTCTGGTCATGCCCAACTCTTTTGTTTTTCTGTACTGGAGACCGCACGCAGAGGCACTTTACCACTGAGCTACATCCTTAGCCCTTTTTATTTTGAGACAGGTCTCACTAAGTTGCTGAGGGCCTAAGTTGCCCGGGATGCTCTTGAACTTGACACCCTCCTGCCTCAGTCTCCCACGCTGCTGGAATCACAGGTGTGGCCCCCACCACACCCGGTGTCTGCATGCTGTACTCTGTAGTGCGTAGTCACGCTGTTTTGGGTGCTTTGGTAGCTAATAGGTGCCCCACATTCAAGACCTGTGATTCTGCTGATTCCAGGGAACCCCCAGGGGCTGTCCCAGAGGGAGCTGCACAGCCCAAGTGGAGGGAATGGTGCCCTCTAGCTGGGGCAGCCAGAGCCTTATCCAGATGCACATTTGCTGGACTGTGATGAAACTGCTATTTGTTGTTTGGTTGGGTTTTTTTTTGGTACCAGGGATTGAACTCAGGGGCACTCGACCACTCCAGCCCTATTTTGTGTTTTATGTAGAGACAGGGTTTCACTGAGTTGCTTAGCACCTCGCCATTGCTGAGGCTGGCTTTGAACTCGCGATCCTCCTGTCTCAGCCTCCCTAAGTGCTGGGATTACAGGCTTGCGCCACCGCGCCCGGCAAAACTGCTGTTCTGAAGGACAAGAATGGTTGAGTATCGGTACCTCTGCAGAGGTCAGCGTGTCCCCTGGGCCATGTGCAGGGTGGGCAGCAGCAGCCTTGTCATCCAGATGCCAGCCACGGCCACATGCCTTCCTGGTACCAAATGCACCCTCTGCTGGAAACCAGTTTCTGGAGGGAAGTGCTGGCGTCCAGTTTCCCTCTAGTGACCAGGCATTCAGCAGGAACAACGCCACCATACACACTTAGTGAACTGCCTAAAGACCACAGAACATCGCCCAAACTTGAATATAGAAAGGCCATCTCTCCATATGAAAGCTAACGGGCCTACTTGGCAAACTTCAGTACAGCTGCTCAGACACAGAAGTGATGGGGTTTCATCACTGAGCAAGTTCAACAACGACCCACAACGCCCTGTGGAGTCCGGCAGTGGCTACTTCCTCTGGGGCAAGTGGCCACTGTAAATCCAGGTTTCCATGACTCCACCCATTACATGGTTGGCCGCGTTAGAATCTGAGGCAAAACTGTGCATTTGCTTTACAGGTGCAAGTAGAGGACCAGGGCGAGGCAGACCTGGGGTTACTGAAGGACAGCAAGCAGCAGGGCCTGCCTGCACATATTGGAGTGTTCAGATGCTAGAAAAGCGTCAGCGGAGAAGGACGTTGGTGTGATCACCAGGGCCTTAGCTGGCCCCGCTTACCTACCCTCAAGCCCAATGGTTTGGCTTTGACTTTGGGCGGTGGAGAACAAGCATGGCCAGGCATCCAGGCCCAGTGACTTCAGCCAACATCACCTCTACTGGCGACACGCGAGCCTGCTGGGACGTGGTGACCATTAGCGCAAGATAGCTGTCCACTCTTCCAGGACTGGCTCCGCACGAGGCAAACCCCTCCTGTACCAGCTCACAGGATGCAGAAGAACCAACCAACAACAGCGCGAGGTCCTTCCCACGCGCTGCCACAGACCCCCACACCGCTGCTGACCGGCGAGGGGCAGGAGGGCTCACTCACACCAGCCTCGCAATGAGGCACAGCCCAGGCGGGGTTCTTTTTCACACCTGCCTACCTACCCTCCATTAGAGAACTTTCTCCCAGGAAAAGCTGGGGGAAAATGACATCATTATTTCCTCATTTGGGATACATTGCTACAGGCCCAGGTACGCGGGCAGCAGTGCCAGAGGAGTGATTCACGAGGCCCTGGTCCTCTCTCCGAGCCCCGGGTGCGGCCCTAACTCTCACTTTAGCACTGGGGATCACGGCTTGCTCATGGATCAGCACCCACACATTATCTTGCAGGTAACCTGCCGGGTTGGGAAATGAGGGTGGTTTCCCAGGTAATAGTCAGGATCTCCCTTTCCTGCCTGTAAGACTTGCCTGCTTCCCTGGGACCAGCGTCCACAGCTTGGCTCAGGGAAGGCTGGACAGAAGGCTGGACAGAAGCCCTATTCAGAGGAAGACCCTGTGTTCTTGCTGTCTGCCTGCTCCTCCACCTAAGACTCCATATGCACACCCCACCCCTCAGGCAGCTGCCCAAACTACGCCACCCCAGGGCCTGCAGCAGGTCGGGAATGACGCAGGCCTTCCCACTCAGCCAGCTCTCAAAGGGACAGCTATGTCAGTGGAGCTGCCTGGGCCTGTGGGAAGGGCTGAGCACAACCCCCCCCACCCCCGTCCCCTTCTGCTCTTCAGGAGTCCCCTCCCCTGGGGCTCTGCCTCCTGCTCTGTCTCGCCAGGCTATGGCGTGAGTGAAGGCCCTATTTCTTCAGGAATGGAGGCCGCTGCAGGCAGAGACGGTTGTCAGCTCCAACATGTACTCATGAGAGAAAATTTTCAAAGCACAGCATCTGTAAAGCTGCTCCTGTCCCTCAGGTCAAGGCCTCAAACCAGTGTTCGGCTGGGCAGATGGCCCTGCTTCTGCTCACTGCCTGGAGGTCCCAGCCAGCACTCCCTGCTGATGTCACATCACACAGCAGTGTCTCTGCTGACCCCCAAAGGGAAGGCGTTCTGCCCGTTTTACAGACAGAGCTCAAGAAGCCGCCCATGGCCACACACTCATCAGTGAGTGGTGGTTACTGCTCGAACTCTAAGTCCCATGTGCGTGGGCTCCAAGGCCTCCTCACGCTGCCTCCCTGCTTCTCCCGAGCACCAGCAAAGGTGAGTGACCCCCACCCACTCAACAGGGCCTCTGGCACCTGTCCACGTCACATGAACCTTCCAGCCGGCTTCCTAGCACCTAGGCCCCGCCACTGCTGTTCCTCACGAAGCCCCACACTTCACAGCCCGCCCGAGAAACACCTTCCTGAAGAAGCTGGCCTCGAGCGCCACCAGGCAGGGTCCGTGCTCCTCCGCCCGCACCCACGTTCAGTCCTGTCTGCACGGTCCCAGCTCCCGTCAGGTTACCAGGTGGCCTGCCCAGGTGCCTGCTGACCTCAGTGCAAACAGAGACCCCTCTCGGTGCTTACCTCCTAATACATGTGTGGTGCCGAGTAATGAAACAGGCCAGTGCAGACCGACACGTCACGAGAGCGCACCTGAGGCAGGGGATGGCCTGGGGAGCAGGGAAGGCTCCCCTAGAGCAGAGGGTGTCCCCCTGGAACCCGCCATTTTATGATTAAACGCCAGTCTCTGGCACACAGTAGGCCTTTAGTCCCTCGGAGGGAGAAGTTCAGACGTGAGCTCCTGTGAGCCCGGAGTGAGCCCGAGCAGGAGGCGGCCCGGTGGAGCCCAGCACCGCACCAGAGGGAAGGGCAGCAGTGCCCAGGGGCTTCCCGTGCTGGGCGATGCGCTCCGACCTGCCGGGGGGCGAGGCAAGCTCTCCCCTGCCATCTGCCCTCTGGACCTACGCTCACGGGAGAGGCTGTGCCCAGAGCACAGATGGCAATCAAGGCTGGGCTGGGCACCAAGCCTGAGGTCTGCCTCCAGGGTCCTCTGGGGACACTACGGCAGGGAGATGGCATGTGCCTGGGATGCAGGGCAGGAACTGCAATTCCACTGCCACCAGGCAGGGCCCCACACACGGCTGGAGCTGCAGCGAGCGCTGGGTGCTGCCCCCACGTCCCGAGCTGATCTGCCCCTGCTATCTTTCCTGTCACGGACATCGTCGTAAACCTGAGTTGATTCACCATCTCTGGTCCACAGAGGCAGGGACTCTGGCCATCCTTCCCCAACAGGGTCCGGGCTGCCATGACCTCGCGGCAGCCCCTAGGAGGTAGGTGCCCTCCACTCTGCAGTTATTCTACTGTCTTACCAGCAAGGAAGCTGAGCTCAGTTAACAGGCCCAAGATCACACAGGAAGGGGCAATCCGGGGAACCTATGCACACGCTCTGCCTAGCAACACCGACCCAAGGCAGGAAGTGGCCAGGGTGCAGGGCAGTGCAGAGACGCACCCAGGTGGAGCCCAAAGTCAAGACCCTTCCTGCCGGGGCCGTGCCCAGGCCACTTACATCAGAACACGTAGAGCTGGAAGCCCGCGTATTCAGAGCGTCCTGGGTGGTTCCAGTGAGGCCCGGGCCTGAGAACCAGCGAGTGCCGCAGGGTACAGGAGAGGACCGGCTGCAGCAGGGCGGCAGTGGCCCTCTCCTCCCCTCAGAACAGAGTCTCGCGGCAGGGCTCCTTGCCCCTGAGAACCCACAGAGCCACGTACACAGCACATCAGCCCAGTGACCCTCGCAGCCCACCGGGAAGACTGGAAAACCAGTTTAGATTCGCAAAGAAGCTGGTATCAGAATCACCAAAGGCCCTGGCTCAGGCTGCCATGCATGTTAGGACTTGTGAATAATAAAAGGGAGCTTGTAATTCCACTAAAAAATGAAATTTCCCCATTTCTGCAGAATAAACAAAAACAAAATAATACATTAGCTCTGCAATCTGTCTGTGCTTCAGGGCTTCAGAGTGTCATTAAAGTTGGATTTTATCCATGACAGATTTCTCCACTCCCCTTGCACCCCAAAGAACAAAACACGCAGCCTTACGATGAATTTCCTATCTTCCCATTTTCTGTCTGCGTGTGGCTCATCTGTACTAGTACAGAGGAGACCGCCAAGACAACGGGCTCCCATTGCAATTCGTGCCCGATGGGCTCAGAAACATCTCCCAGGGAGTTCCTGCGGCTCCTACAGGACGGTGTGGAAATGAACACCCCTCACAATTTAAGCAAGAGAAAAAGAAGCCCCCAGAAGCCCCCGCTCTTGCGCATGTGAGCAATTAACTCCACGAGAGGTGGAGAGGCTGCAGGCTCCAGGCTCACAGCAAGTCAGCCCCACGAGGGGCTAGGCTCAGAGCTGGATCGAAGGCTCCGGCAGGTGGTGTGGCCAGAGCCACAGCGGCAGCAGAGTTTCGAAGCCCTTCTCTGAAGAGATGCGGCACCTAAGAACTCTGTGCTAGTGTGTGTACCATTGTGTGAGGGCCACTCTATGTGCCCCATGCAGACCTCCAGGGTCCCCGGCAGCAGGACCATCATCCGTAGGGTGCAAGCTGAGATATTCCAGTCCCTTCTAAAAGCTGCGCAGGAGGTAACCTAGCAAGCCAGGCTTAGTGCCCTGGACCAGGGAATGGCAGGAGGGCCGAGGCCATGGGAGAGCCCAGGCCAGCTCCTTCATGTTGAGGAGGTGGCAGTCCTTGGCCCTCCTCTCCTGGGCAGCACCATATGGTGACTCAAGTCTGTCCCCATGAAGAGAAAGAAGAAAACCAAAGAGGTTTGGATGTACTGTGTGTTGAGAAACAGTCACTTGCAACACCCAGGGCCCCATGGAAGCAATCGTCGGCAGGCCTGGGGGATCAGGTTCTCAGGCTCCTCCCCGCTGCCCCCAGAACACGAGGTTACCTTGGACGACTGGGTACCAACTTAGCTACCCCACCCTGGGATCCCCTGCCAGGACAGGGGTGGAAAGGCCTGATGAAGCCACACGTTAGGTTACAGCTCAGATCCCTCAGTGAGTAAGTGATGTGAGGGGGCAGCAGCAGCCAATTAGATACCCAGCAATATTCCAGAAGGCTCCACGAGTGGCCTGGGCCGACAGAGCAACTCACGTGTAACTCTGATGTCTTGATAGGTTTTTAACAAATTCTCCTTCAGTTATCCAGCTGCTCAGCTAATCAGATATTATTACCTCCTTTGTGCTTCCTTTCCCAGCTGTCTCTCTGTTTATCAGGCCTGCCTTGCTGTAAAAAGAGCTCCCCAAGAATCCCAATCTAGATATTTCACTTGTGATACAAAGGTCTGTGTTTTGCATTCCAGAGAGGGTCTACAGCTCACTTGGGCTAAGACATAACTCCCCTGCCTCTTTTGGAAAAAACAAGCTGGTTTTAGTTGTGCACGATCTTGATGGAATTTTCCTGTGTGGTGTAGCCGCACACGCCAGGCTGGGCAGGCAGACGCGGAGACCGCGGGCTAGCTCCAGGCCACACACCAGGACTTCTGCAATGAACGCCGGCTGGCAACCACATCCTGCTCATCCTCGGGCTTTGTCCCGACATCAGGAAACCAGAAGGGACACTTGGGCAAGCCACAAACTGCCACCGGGAAGTGGCAGTGAAGCCAGCAGCAGGGCCGAGGGAGGCCAGACAAGAGCCACCAGCAGGGCTGGCATTCCGCCGCCTCTGCTCCCCATCCTACCGGAGTCTCCCTGGGATTATTCCTCGTAGATGTGACCTGTTCCAAGCATAAGCCATGCATTCAGCTTAGAGGGTGTGAATGAGATCTGCGCCTCACAGCGCAGCCTGTGGGAAGGGCCGCCTCTCTTCTGCTACTGCCACTCATAGCGCTCGCCCTGCGGAGTGGGGTCCAGGCCCATTATGACGGGTTTGACTCAGGAAAGGCAGGGAGCCTGGTCGAGCACCCCAGAGCACCAGAGAGCTCTGCCCAAGGCCTTTGCTGAGCAGTTGAGCAGATCTGCAGCTCTGGGCTGCCTACTAACTGGCACATCCAAACCTGTCATGGCCTGCTCAGTCATCTGACAACTTCCTGTGACACTGAGAATTCTCACCTCCTTGCTGTGGCTCGGGCCCTCCAGGGTCTGTTCCTGGCCACCTCTGCTCTGTGGCTTCTCACACTGCCCCTCGGCGGCGTGTGCTCTCCAGCTGTAGTAGCTCCTGCCTCTCTTCTCAGCTCCCTGGGGCTCACTGACCGAAGGGACCAGCGCCCCGGGGCCATGTCAGGACGCGGCACTGCAGAGCTGCCCTGGCCCCTCCCTCACGTGCTTCAGCTGTTTCAACGCCACCTCCAAGAAAACCCTTCCTTGAACACTGGAACCAGAGCCACCCTCCTGCCTTCCACAGCTCGAGCCCCAGTGTGCCCAGCTGTGACTGCCAGTGAGCGTCACAGACCTCCCAGGAGCGAGGGGGGAGCAGGGGTTCTGGATGGCCTTCCAAGGACACCGGTACGAGGTCACGGCTTCCTAATGTCACTGCAGGCCACAGTTTGCTTCTGCCTCACGTGCTCCGCAAGCACTGGTGATCCCCACCACCCGTCCCCCTTCGTGCACAGCAGCAGGCTCTCACCTGGTGCCGACCATCCATGGCAGGACTCCACCCTCCAGTCCTGCTGCAGTGGCCATGCGGCAGAATTCTGGCAGCTTCCAGGAACCCACTCTTGATCCTGTCCTCCAGCCCGCTTCGTCCTTTGTCCCCTCCCCACACCGTCCCGCTGCTCAGGAAGATCAATGCCGCGGCTACAGTGCGGATCCCCTGTACCCGGCACTATTGGGAGGTGGGAAGCTTGAGGAGGTGGGGCCCAGGTAGGGAAGCAGCGGCCGGGGGCTTCTGGCCCACCCTGCCCTGCCCTCTCTTGGCTTCTAGCCTCCAGGTGGGCTGCGCTGCTCCTCCACGCCCCCTCCGTCTCCCTCTGCCCACCACAGGCCCCACCCAGCAGAGCCGGTGGCCATGGACCGTCACTTCCGAATCTAGAAGCCAAAATGAATTTTCCCTTTAGGATGTCTTTTGTTTTGATGTTGTTTATTCCTGGTGCTGGGGATGGACCCCAGGGCCTCCTGCACGCTGGGCAGGGCCACACCGCTGGGCCACGTCCCACTCCTTTCCTTTACAGTGCTTTTGTCGGGTATTTTGTGATCGCAATGGAACACTGACATACATCATGGGCCACATGGAGACCACGGCCAAAAGAAGACAGGACCCGGAGAAATCTGAGGAGCAAGGCCCTATGTTCTGACTTCCAGGCTTTCAAGAAGAAAGAAATACCCTAAACACCCAGCGCCACCCTTCCTTTAGTACTGGAGACTGAACCCAGCGCTTTGTACGTGTGAGGCAAGTGCTCTGCCACTGAGCTGCCACTGAGCTACACCCCCAACCCCCTTCTAAGACTTTTTTGAGATGGGGTCTTGCTAAGTGGCCCAGACTGGCCTCAAACTTATCATCGTCCTGCCCCAGCTTCCCTTGTAGCTAGGATTATGAGCCTGTGCCATGATACCCAGAGAAACCCCTAATTTTTTAAAGGCACTGTCATTCTACGGTCTGAAACTATACCCACTTTGCTTTCATCTATTTTTTTTTTTTTGGTACCAGGGATTGAACCCAGGGGTGCTCAACCACTGAGCCCTTTTTATTTTTTATTTGAAGACAGGGTCTTGCTGAGTTGTTCAGGGCCTCGTTAAACTGCTGGGGCTGGCCTTGAACTTGCTATCCTCCTGCTTCCGCATCCCGAGCTGCTGGGATTACAGGGGTGCACCACCATGCCTGGCTCATTTATTGTTTCTTATTGAAAATTCCATCTAATAAAAGGCAAGAAAGGAGATCTCCAAAAAAAGTCTATGCATAGAAGAAGCTGACATGAGCAGAAAGTGGAGCCAGGTTATTTGTGGATATCTATGGAGACCGGGGTTTCCATGGCAGAGGAAGGGAAGTGCCTTAGGAGTGGACTCTAAAGGCCCAGGTCCCAGCAGAGTGCTAGGACCCTGACCAGCTCACCTGGGTTCTCCCAGCTGAGTTCTCATCTGTAAAGCGGGGAGAGGAATTATGGAAATACTAAAAGAAAGGCCTTTGTAAACCATAGGCCACTCCACAAACCGACAGGATTTCTGAGTTAGCGCTATTTGGCATCTTGCAGATTAAATCGGATCTTCCAGCTGCTTTTTGGGTTTGTTGGTGGTGGTGCTGAGGACTGAAGCTGCGGCCTCATGCACGACAATCTTACAGTTTTTAAACAACTTTCTACAGTTTTATGTATGCATATTGAAAAGCCTACAGCCAATAATTTGGTCACGGAACTAAATCACAAACTATTCCATGGAATTAAGATTGAGGAAGAGAACTCTTCAAATTTATTTTGAAATTTCAAATTCAAATCTATTTTTAAAAAGTAATCTATTAGAATAATAGCAAACCATGTATTTCTGTCCTGCAAAAAAAAAAAAAAAATACAGACGTTGATTTCACTGTGAAAAATGAAATTCTTTTTTTTAAGGAATCAAGGACTCCAAAGTGGCTTATCTATACCATGGAAGGGAGGGGTCAAGATGCAAAGGACCACAGGGTCCGCCAGCGAGTAAGACACAGCCTCCAAGACTCAGCAAGCTCAGCTTCTTGTGGGTCTCAGGAAGTCCTGCCAGGTAGAAAAAGCACTGACGGGAACCTGACTGAGTGTCCCCGAGCGTTCAGCAGTCAGGAAGACTGCTGGCCCCAACTCCAGACAACCATCCACAGACGGTCGACTCTTGGCAAGCCTCTGGTCCCCATGTCAAAGCCAAAGGTGACCACGACTGACACGACATCTGGCTGCTTACCCAGCAGCCACCCGCCTTTCTTCTCTGCCAACAGAGCCCTAACTGTGGTGTGTCCAGCACCAGGAGAGACGAGGGTGGGTCTGAGCCTGTCATACAATCTCACTCCTAGGCCAAAAGGCAAGGGCTCCTACTCAAGGTAGCAGGTCAGGGGCGGGGGCTGGGGAGTCACTGGGGCACCCGGGGAGAGACGTGCCCTGCTAAGCAGCAGCACAAGGGAGACAGCCCTCTTTTTATCCTTGGTCTCTTCCTGTGTAGTGTGGAGCTGCCCACGGATTTGACATGTGCTTGGGTTTTCAGCAGCTCTTTTGCATCCATGAGGAAACCATTCCTACAACCCTGAGAAGGCCAGGTGGGCAGGGAGGAAGAGCCCGGTCCTCTGTGACAGCCTGGCTTGTGCCTATCCCCAGACGTCTGGCAGTGGGAGGCAGACCTTGTGCTTTGTAGCAGCCAGTGAGTTGGTTTTCAGTTGCTAGGTGGTGTATTGGGGTCCCAGCCCAGTTGCACCAAGGAGCCAACTGAGATGCCAGCTGCTGGGCTGGTGTGGGAGAGGAGACGTTGCTGCTGATACAAGAGTGGGCACCGTCTCTGTTCCTGGGTTCACTGACAGTAGAGCGGCTTGGTATGTAACTCAGAAGGGCCTCCCCAGCTTGACATGGCCCTGGCCCTGGACCAGAGACTGGTCTACCCTGCACCCAGAGCTCAGGAGCAACACTCTCCCTCTCAGGAGGCACAGGGCTCAAGGAAGAGGGTCGGAGAGGCTACCATGGCCCACAGCCGTGAGAGGTGGAAGAGTCCGAGGGCAGGGCCTGCTGCTCAGAGGCATGGTATAGGAACTCCCGCTATCAGTGGCCCTGTGGCTGTGGACCATGAGCAGTGACTGAGGCAGTTTTGTGTCTGACTTCCAAGATAGCCACACGGGTGTCCAAACTGCAGGGACTAATTATTTTGAGCCAACTCGCAGTGCACTTGGGGCCTTATTTTAAAGATTTATTTCACATGGATGCATGTAGTGGCCTTTTGGCTGTCGAGAAGAAAGGCCATTACTCCATGCAGCAATTGAAAATGAGGAGTGAAGGTTTATCAAGTCATTATTAGCAAACGGGCCAGACATGGAGGCAGAGCCAGAGGGTTCCACTGAGAGAAACTCCCAAGACAAAAGCCAGGTGCCACACGACGACACCATAAAGCTGATCGATGACAACACATGAAGCTGACTGTGTGGAGGGCCAGGCACTCATACAAGAGCTTCCTTGGATGAACTGGCCTCAGTGGCCGTATTTAAGCCACAATGAATTTAATCTCATTTCTTATGCTGAGGACTTCTAGAGATCATCAACCCTGACATATATAATAATATATGTTCTTGCAAACATACATTTTTCTTATTTTGTAGATACTCCTTAGTTATTACAAAGGAAGTAGCAATGAATGCCATTAATGTGATGTTTAAAAATGACCAGCGTCCTTTATACTTTCATGTGTATTGTATGACTTAGAGCAGACCTTTGGCTCAATGTGGCCCACTGTTGGTTTTGTAAATAAAGTTTTATTGAAACACAGCAACATTCATACATTCACGTATTACCTATGGCTGCTTTTGTGCTGTAACAGCAACATTGTGTAGAGTTGTTACAGGGACTTTGTGGCCCTCAAAGCCTAAAATATTCACCAGCCACCTTTACAGTAAAAGTTTGCTGATCTCTGGTTTGGAGTAACGGTTATTCCTTTGCCTAAACTGACAGATAATGTTCACTTTGGCAGCGGCTTCACAGCTGCAAACTAAGTCTTAACAGTGCTTTCTGGCTTATTATGGGCTGGGGCACAGAAAAGACAGACTGGGGATTAATACAGCTTGCTGTGTCCTGATTCCTACTTCCACCCTTTCCTCTCACATTCAGGATACACTGCAGCACAAGGCAGAGTCACACTGAAACATCAACACGGAAGGACACGACACTGCCACCGCTGCAGGCTGCCACTGAAGGGCTGCTTTCTAATGTACACAGCTGCTATTTATAAATTTCTGAAGTTAATTTATGAAGCAGCCATTTATAAGTAGCTGGCACACTTTTAGGCCCATCGTTAGTAACAATCACCATGGCAAACTTGTGGCTGGTGGCAGGCCACAGCGCCCAACCCCACGGCCCAGAACTGCTGATTCAAATCACAAAATCAACCTCAAGATCTGTTTATTCATCCATCCTCCCAACACCTGAGTTCCTACTATGGGCAAGCTCTGTGCCAGCACTTGGGTGAAGAGAGGACTGAGACAGGAAGTACGAATGCCTGTCCCCAAGTGTGCACTTCAAGAGTAGGAAATGACCTCCTGGATTGCTGCCAGGCGGAGGGAAAGGAGCAGGAGGAAGCATCAAGCAGAGCTTCAAGCAGCGGCAGGTAAGCTGGGCCACGGGGAAGGGCAGATCTGAAACTGAAGGGCGGGAGACCACTTCTTGGAGGGACATCTGGAGGGGCCCAAGGGCTGCAGAGCTCAGTCAGGTGTTAGAATCAGAGCTAGAACCCAGATGTCCAGGGTGAAGTGGTCTTTAAGTGCTGTGCTTAAGGCAACTGAAACACACTGGGTGGCGAGATGTCCAAAGATGAAATACCAGAGATTATGTTATTTTAAATTTTTGAAACATTCTTTTTTTTTTTTTTTTTTTAATTTTTTTTATTTGTTGATGGATCTTTATTTTATTCATTTGTTATTTATATGTGGTGCTGAGGATCGAACCCAGTGCCTCATGCATGCTAGGCAAGCGCTCTACCACTGAGCTACAGCCCCAGCCCCTTGAAACATTCTTAGAGAAGAGAAGGACAGGGTTGATGATATGGTTTAGACATGAGGTGTCCCCCAAAGCCTGTGTGAGCCAGTGCAGGAGGGTTCAGAGGAGAAATGATCAGAGGGAGAGAATCACAACCTGCTCAGTGGACTAGTTCACCCACAGTGACTAGCCGGGCAGGCAGGGCGGGCTGGAGGAAGAGGTCGCTGGGCCATGTCTTTGGGGTTTACATATTGTTCCTGGGGAGCAGAGCTCCCACTCTGCTTCCTGGTGCCAAGTCCTGAGCTGCTTCCCTCCTCCATGATGTTCTGCCTCGCCTCTGGACCACTGCAATGGAGTCAGCCATCTATGGGCTGAACCTCCGAAACCACGAGGTCCAAATAAACTTTCTCCTCTAAAATTGTTCCTGTCAGGTGTTTTGGTCACAGTGCCAAAAAAGCTGACTAAAACTATTGTTATATAAACTATACCAAGAAAGAGAATCTGTATCAGGAAAGCAATCTGGAAATCAGGCAGACAAAGCCAACCAACCCACCATCACCACCAACAATGAAAAACTCCACCACTGCCAGGGCGGGGAGAGACTGTCCAGGAGCAAGCTCGAGTCCATGAGTTCACAGCAGTGGACATACTAATTAAGAACATTCCTGAAATTCAGGGCTGCCCCAGCTTTCTGTGACATGGTTCATTTTCTAACCGGGGACGTCTTGTTCAGTGTACTCTTTTAGTCAGGTCCCAGATTTTTAGCAGAAATGATGGTCTAAGACGTAATTTCCACAAAGTCCTTGTGTTTAGATAATGTCAATTCTTTCCACTTTAACTGCCAAAGTAAATTCTATTTTAACACTTCAAACGGTATAAACTGTTTACACAAAAATTTGACAGAGCACTTCTGCTGGCGTTAACTGACGAGGCCATCGGGGAGCGGGAAGGCAGCCTGCCACCCTGGGCCACTCTACATGGCAAGCCACGGGAGCCCCACAGCACTCGTCACAGAAACTGGTCCCCACTGTCCTCTGCTGAGTCCCACTCGGTGCAAAGTGGGAGACACGCAAGGCCGCCAGCCCTCTCAGTCAGTCATAAGCTGACAGGCTTTGTGGCTTCCCAAATACCCACCCCGGCACAGCAACACCCGCGGGATGGGCCGGAGCGCCCCGGTCGGTCGGGGAGGTGGTGGCTGCTCACCGACGACGCCAGAGACCCGGGAATTCCCGGTGCTGGGACGGGTCAGCTCCCCACTCTAACTGCGAGTAAATTCCACCTTAACACTTCCAGGGGCACCAACTGCTTGACCCTAAATACAAAACACTGAGCAAGCAAGGGCCAGGCGGTTGGCACTTTGTCTGCCGGAATCCCGGTGACTGTCCAGCCTGCCCCGCCACCCGTCCTGCTTGTCCTGCTGTGAGCCCTGAGATGCGGGCAGTGACAGAGGGAAGCCTGGCCGCCTGCACTAGCCTGCAGAGGGCAGTCACGGGAGCCCGCCACCTGGCTCTGGCTTTACCGCTGGCCCACTGGCATTGCTGGCCTTGGGGACGCTCTTCTGCCCCTCGTCATCCTGTGCACCAAGTGGACACAACAAGCAGCAATGGTCCCCCTCGTGAGGGTTCTGGGGAGCACAAGGCCTGTCGATACAGGTGAAGTGCTGACCTCTGTCCCCAGCAGTGCAGGCTTCCTCCACGCAGGGAACACCGCGGTCACAGTGTCACCATGGCCGTGGACGGCTCCTCCCTCTTCCCGAGCTGGACCCGCCCTCGCAGCCCAGCAAGGCATTCCGCAGGGCTCCTCCCCGCTGCCCTGAGCAGGTCATCGAGCAGGTGACCCTCCCGACTCTTGTGTGCAGAGCACGGGTGCGGGAGCAGTTTCCTCAGCAGCTTGGAAATGTCTCGAGGACAAGGACTTGGGCCATGGTTTGCTCTGCACGTGGAATGAATCCCACCAAGCCATGGTCCATGGTCACAGAGGCAGGCGCAGGGCCCTAGGTGTCAATGTGAGGTGCTATTTTTTTGCCGTACGGGGAGGGCACTCCACCACGGACCTACAGCCCCAGCCCCCGGTGCTTGTTTAAACAACATTCAACAAGGCAGTGCTGTCAAGTGACACGTGCAACTGTCGTGGGTTAGGCTTGGAGCACCAGAAGCTGGAGATGGCACCAAGGAGAAAGCTAGGCGGCCACGCGGGTGGCAACAAGGGGAGAGACCAAGGTCTAGGTCTGCTGACTGGCTCATGTTCCCTACCAGAGTGTTCTGTGAGGGGGAGGGGACTGGAGATGGAACCCAGCGCTCACACATGCGAGGCAAGCTCGCTGCCACTGAGCTCCATTCTCAGTTCCTTTCATTTTATTTTGAGACAGGATCTTCCTGAGTGGCTGAGGCTGGCCTCGAACTTGGGCTCCTCCTGCCTCAGCCTCGTGAGGAGCTGGGATTACAGGTGTGTGCCACAGCTGCTAATCTACAAGGGGTGGGTGAGAATTGATGACTATTGGGGTCACACACAGACCCTCTGGGTTGTCCAGCCAAGGGCCGCTGCGTTCAGAGCACAGGGTTTTGCTCAGGTACTGCATGGCTTCGTGTTCTGGGCAGGCAGCCAAGGGAGGCAGATCAGCCGTGCATCCCACCCTCCCTTGCTGGCGATTATGTTAGGAGCAGGAATATAATCCAATGAGACCTGAGGGGAAGCTTCTGTGGGGCTTCTGGCAGAGAATTTCCTCCTGATCAAAAGATGCGGCACATGAGGGTGGCTCTTAAGGAGTGTTTGGCCGGTGTGGTGGCCATCCTGGAACCATGGGAGGGCCAAGGAGACGGTGGAGAAGCCACCTCCGCGCCTACTGCATACACCAGCCATGCCCAGAACATGGCCCTCCTGCTGGTCAAGCCACTTTAGTTGTGTGATTTGAGCTCAGTGTTCTTGACTGTTGACTTTCTAAAAACCCAGGCACAACGTGATGGAGGCACTGTCAGGCCGGGTGGCAACCTGGCACGCATACCCTCTGGCGACCCACAGAACCGCTCCCGGGATGTGCACTGACTGGGCCCCGGACCCCAGACCACTTGTCTCTGCATCACCACGGCTTGTTCATGCTACCTGGATGAGGGTGACAACAGGAATGGCACCTCCCTGGCTTCCAAACAGACCTCGCTCTTCCTTTTCCTCCGAAGAGGCCTCCTGATCCTCCCTGTGGGGGATGATACGGGGATTCGCTTTGCCACACGGTTCTACGGACTCTCAACAAAGGACCCTTCCACTTCTGTGGATGGTTCCCCAGTCTGAGTATCACGTGCCACCTGCACTGTGGCTGTGCCTGGTGATATGCACACACAGCTCCACCCAAGATCACAGGCTCTCGTGGCACAGAACCGCAAGCTCACTTGCAGGGGACACTCCGCAGACCACCACTCAGCACAGGGCAAGACTCAGGCCTGTCGCCTCCCTCAGGGAGCAGCTGAGAAGCCCCCGGTTCGCCAGGCGGAAGGCAGGGGAAGGTCAAGTCCTTGCCCATGGATAACCAGTGCTGGACACACGCGCAGTCGTCAGCCATCTCCAGTGCCCAGCACAACACCTGGCGATGGGCAACCCTGCCCGGTGGCTCTTTCTGGTGGTCAGTAGCTCCAACAGGGGCGAAAGCAATGGCTTCTCAGAGGCTGGCTTTCTCCACAGCGCAGCATGGAGCAGCACAGGGTGGCCTGAGTGTCACAGGGTGGTCAGTGTTTCACTCCAGGATGAGTGTAAAGCACGGTCCCGCCTCCCAGGTCACCTCATGTGCTCACAGCAGGTGGAAGAAGGCTTAAGAGGGCATGGGGAGAGGATCAGCTTCTCTCCCACTGAGCAGGCCCAGCACTCACGCCACAGTGACGTGAGTCACGTGCCTCCCCAAGTGCTGGGGAGGTGTCCTAAGGCCAGCATCCTGTGACACACCCTCCATTTATTTTCCACTTGGAAGCAGAGGCGACCGGGTGGTAGTTTTTTTTTGTTTTTGTTTTTCTTCTTGTATTCAAAGTAACTGCTTTTCAGAGCCAACTGGAATGCTTCAGAGGCCACGGCCAGGCAGAGTGGCCACTGGGTAAGGCAAATGGGGCTGGAGAGGTTCGCGGCTCGGCCCAACGCCCACGACTCAACGCCCACAGCCCAGGGGCCGCCAGCACTTCTCGGTTCCACTGCTGTGCACGCTGGAAGAGCAGTGAGCTGCGTCCAGAAGCACAGGGGCACTATGGGACGGGCAAGGGTCTGAGTCTGGGCTCCTCTGTACATATGCTCAGGGGGCTACAGCTCCCCAAAACGACAAGTCCAACAGTGGGGCATCTAATCTGCCACGGAACTAAACCAGCCTCTCGCCGGGTCTTGTCTGACTTCCGAAGCCGGGAGAACATCCAAGAACGGGCAGAGCCACGGCCAGACTAAAGGCCCTGTAGCTCAGCCCAGACACAGAGGTGCTGGGATCACCCTGACTTGCAAAGGGCTCAGGCAGCCTGACAGCCCGGCAGGTGGAGCAGAGAGCGTCTGGAATGGGCCATGGCGGGGAGCTGGAGGCCCCTCTGAGCTGACTGGCCTGGCCCTGGCCCCAACCCCGCCAGGACCTTCGCAGTAACGCAGGCCTCAAACAGCCGCTTCGCGTGGCCTGGTCTCTGGCACTGCATCCAGTCGATCTTGCCTACGGCTGCCAGCCGCACGGTCGTTTGGTGCTGCACAAATGGCCACGATGCTTCAGGGCAGTGTTCTTGGGCAGTGGGGAAAAGAGGATCCCTCAGGAGCCCGAGGTGGTGGGCCTCGCTGCCAGCAGGCTGGCTCACCTCACCCAACGCCATCCAAAGCCTGCCAGGGTGTTTTTGTTGAAACCTGGCAGTCGGGTGGCCCCTGACATCTGACTCGGGACCATCCAGGTGACCCATTAAATGAGATGCACTCTTGATAGTGAGCTCACTGCTGCTCTCAGTAATAAAACTTCTTCCTGACATCATTTAGGCAGAGAGGGAAATGGCCCCTTTGGTGAAACCCCACGGACTCTGCCTTAACCTCACTGCAGAGGGCTGCTGATGCAGAGGCTGGTATTTGCCTGCAATCTTTCCCTGGGAAGTAATTAGTTTCCATTTAGAGGGATGACAAATTGATCAGGCAGGAGTCGCACTGCGCTCTGAATTGAAGCTAAACTGGGATGGCTGTGGCTCTAGCCAGTCAGGTTTGTAGGTCTGTGGATGCATTTTACAGTTTCAAAATTCAATCACCCAGCAGCAGGAGAGGAAAGACACTGCTCTGAAAAGAGAACCAAAGCCTGCATTTCCTTCTGCAAGTTCATTATCACCTCGCTAAAGCATGACGGTGGTGTGAAATGGGTTAGACGCACGGATGCCTCTGTTAACGGCCAAAGAAAAAAAAGTCGCACATCATTAGGAATGGAATAAACGATACCGAGGCGCAGAGCAGAAATGATTTGATTAGTAATTTCCAGTTTTGAAAAGACCTGGAAAAGTACCAAATGACTGTACAGAAGGTGTGATGGAGTTCTTAATTGCCATAACTGCTCTGGGAGACTTGATGATTTGTGACATAGAATACAGCACAGTACGCTAACACTAATAACCGTTAATTAAATGCAGCAATGATATACTCTCAAAATGCACATACAAGTTACCATAATTTCTAGATTAAAAGCTGCACTGTCAGAAGCCAAAGGCAAAGAAAGGTGCAGGGAGCAAGAGACATCTCTGTGGCCTCCATGAGCAGGCTCTGCGTCTGCCCAGAACAGGACACACAGTGGGGAAGAGCACACTTAGCCGGAAAATGTGAAATGGCTCCTGAGCGAAGCCGCCCCTCTGGGGGGTGGGTTATTAATTCTGAAAGGCGGTTGCTGCACAGACCATCTGGCGGTGTAGGGACTCAGTGGCTGGCGCTGCTTCCGGCTGGATCTGCTTTGCCCCCTGGTGACATTTCTCACTTGAACTGCTGTGATGCCAGGTCAGGATGATGGGGAGGGGGAGGATTGGAGCCTGGAGCAGCGATCCTGGGCTCCACAGAGTCTGTGGAGCCCTCCTTGGCAGGTCCAGCTCTAATGAAGGCAGGGAGGCTGGGAGGGACTCCCAGGACGCCTCATTTGAATGGAAGATAAAGGAAGTCAATTAATCTCTCTCCCTTTGGGTGAAGAACACTGGTGAACCCAGAGGAAGGTGCAGAAGACGGGACCACCCCTTCCAACTCAATCACCCTCGTCACGCACAGAGCGAAGGCTGGAGCGCCGAGGAGCCTGGAGGAGCTGGAGCTCCACAGGCCAGGCTTTGCCAGCCCTGTGGGAACCCGAGAGGCTGCCCCCTGGAGGTCAGAGATCCGGAGAAGGGCACCGGCCTGACATTCAGCCACTGGAATACAGGCCCACAGGCAAGGAGATGCAAGATGCTTCTAGAATAAGAAGAGGGCATTTCTAAATGGGAGAACTGGGGAAGTTTCTCGGAGGAGGTGGCAACTGAAGCTAATCTGGAATGAAACTGCAGATCTGGATGAGGGGTGAGCCAGGGGAAGGATGTGCCAGGGGCGGAACAGCACATTAACTGCCCCAGCTGGGCAAGTGGCCTGCCAGCGTGTGGCCTGGGGCAGTCGGCCGGCCGGGTGTGAAGAGGATGATGGACAGGTGAGAGGGCCTGGCATGAGAGTCCAGACCTCTGCCCTTTGTTCTGTAAGGGGAGCCATGCGGTGAGGCCCGGGGCTCAGGGTGACAAGCTAGAGGAACCCAGGTCTCTCGGTTCCCTCGTGTGGAACCCTCTGTCCCTCAGGCACCTGCTCAGAAGTTTCCTTAACAGACAATCTTCCCTGACTACCGCCCCATCCCCCGTAGCCCCTGTGTCCCTCCAGCCTCCTCCCTTTGGCTTCCTCTTTCCTATCACAGACACCGCGGGACGCCCCTGTGCTCCCTGTGCTCCCTGTGCTCCTGCCTCCTTCTCTGCGAGTGGCTGTATCTGCCTGCTGCTCAGTCCCAGAACCTGGCGTGGCTCCCACTCTACCTGCTGAAGGAGCTGACGGGTGGGTGGGAGACCAACCAAGCAGTGGGTCTGCTAGTGCTGCCCCACCAGAAGCCCAGGGGAACAGGGGGAGAGGAGGAAGGCACATTCTCAGTCGGGCTCAGGTCCACTGAGGCAGAAACTTTGGGGAGGGGCCCCTTGATTGGTGTTTTTTAAGTGACCTCTCCAGGGGATGCTGGTTTCCACGTGCTCTAGCATGAGAGGTATTGCTTAGAGGACGAGAGAGACAGACCACCCAGGACGTCAGAGCACAGGCCATCTCCACAGAGAGGAAGGGCAGGTAAAATAGGGCACTTAGCCAAGGAGAAGCCAGGGGAGAAGGCTCATTTCTGGCTTTGGTAATTAGCTCCCTCTGAGTATAAGAACACAGGAAAAGGCGCGGAAGGGCTGGAAAAATAGACCTGAGATGATAAATTCAACAACTTCTTGATAGTAAAGTTACTTCCTTGGGTTTCTACAGAAGTCTAGAAAAATTCCTAGGGTCCTGTCTCAGGATGCTGGTGGTTCCAACAAAAACCAGGAAACCTGCGGGGGTCACACAGATAGGGCAGTTAAGTCTGGCATACCTCATCGGGGGTGCCCACGAGACACATGGGGAAGGGGTGTCATGTTGGCTGTGGGGTACATGGGTCTGATGCTCAAGGCAGAGGTCTGGGCTGGAGAGAGTCAGGTGCCCTCACCATCGTCCCCAAAGTGGTGGTGAGTACCACGGGTGCAGGTACAGTCTTGCAGAGGGCTGAGAATAAAATCTCAGTCGTATGGAGGGAAGGAGTCACTGAAGGATGTAGAGCCATAGCTAAAGAAAGCGGGGTGAGGAGAACACCCACAGACAAGTCCAGGAGAGCAGTGGACAGTCTCCATGTCCTTCAGGGCGGGTCCGACGTGTGCAGGGGCCTGTGGGAGTGGTCATTGGGGACTGCAGACACCTCTGTGAGGACAGGTCAGTGACCTGTGGGCAGAAACAAAGCCAGCTGCCTGAAAGAGATGAGCAGTGAGTGGGGCCGCGACGAGGGGCCAGGGGAAGAGCCATCAAGGAAGGCGAGGCTGACATGCTGCGGGGAGACTCGCCCAGGGGCGGACCCCATGGGCTGTGGGACTCGGGCACCAACGCCTGACACCAGACAGGAAGGGTAAGACGGGGAGATGACTGTCATCAAGATGGACACAGGAAAGTGGGTCAGCCAGGTCAGGGCTGGGCAGGGCTTAAGTGGAGAATCCAGTTCTGCTTCCAAGAACACACATCTAGGCGAGGACACAATTGGTGATAAGTCACGACGAGCTCTGGCAGATCGTACAAGTCCCACGGGTGAATTCAGGACCTGAAGGTGAGAGGTGAGACAGTGAGGCTGCCTGAACAAATGTGCCCTGTCACCTGTGGGCCAGGGACAGGGGAGAGCTTCCTAGACGAGGCTCCGCTACAGAAGTGGGACAGGGAGTGTATTTGTTCCACAACAACAAAATTAAGGATCTCTCAATAAAGGTCACTACGGATAGCCAGTGGGTACCCGACCAGGAGCAGATACGTGAAAGTCTAAGAACAGCCAATGACCTAAATAGAGTTAGGTCACACGAAAGACCACTGTGAATCCACGAGTCAGAACCTCAGTAACCGATCAACTCATTACAACAGGCTTTCCAAAATTACAAAAACCAGCAAAGTGATCGCCAGTGTGAATAGTGAAATTCCCAACAGTTAGAAAAGTGGCCTGCACTGGTTTCTGAATGAATCTGTGACCCTCTGAAGACCCAGCGCTCTCTCCTGGGATATACCACAGAAATCACTGCAGAGTTCCACAAGGGGCACATTTCCAAGGTGGCGATGGTGGCAGTGTCCGCCCTGAGGGAGCTGAGGACAACCTTAGGTATCTGTTGTTGCTAGGGGAGTGTGTGCCACAGAGCACCTCGGCGGCCCGAGAGCAACAAACCACGCCTGAACACCATGGCAGGGACGGGCGCTGAAGCAGTGTGGAGTCCACGAAAGCTAAGGCGTGAGACGCTGCCACTCACGCAGGCCACACACATCCACCGCGTGACTATGTGGCAACGTCACCTATCAAGCACACTGGGCTGGGTGTCTAGGAGTGGGGGACAGGCCAGGATGACAGGGAAAAATTAAGAAGGTCTCACGTGGGTCCAGAATGGCCGTGTGCTCTGAACTGAGGAGCCTGATTAACTCAGGCATCTGCCTCGAAAGCTCATCTAGATGTTCATTGTGCAATAATGATAGAAAGGACTTCCGGGAGAGATGTCTTTCAAGCAGGGCTCCGATAAGAGTTCCTAAACTGGGAGGTTCATGTTGCATCCTGAAGGACAGAGATAAGACTTCAATTTACAGAGCTAAAGAGCAGCCCGAGCCAGCGAGGTAGCTGGAGTGGAGGCGGGAGGGCTCCCTCCGGGTGCACTGGCAACAGCTAATGGGTGAGCGAGGCTGGAGCCAAGAGAAGTGGAAGGTGGGTCAGTGGTCAGGTGAGGAAAGGGGACAGAGTTGGCTGCAGGTGACTGTGTGGTTGACCGAGGAAGGGAGGAACACAGGGCCACAGTGGCCACAGTATGCAAGGGGAAGAGCAGAAGCCCAGGCGGCCAGGAATCCAGGACGAGGTGCCAGCCACGTGGGCTCCGGCAGTGGACAGCAGAGCCCTCGGGATGGCCTGGTGGACACCAGCAGGACTCTGAGGTAGCAGTGCCGCAGCCGACAGCAGAGTTTAATGACAACTTTCTCCAAAGACAGACCGTCATTGTGAGCGGTGGAAAAGCGTCCCGGTGTTGTAGGCCCACGCTCCTAGCCAAGGGAGCCGAGCCTTCTTCCAGTCCCACCCACAGGCCCCAACAGTGTCCATGAAAGCTCCTGTGTTTCTGCTGGTGGCTTTCCCTCTCTCGAGTTCCACACTAGGCAGAGGTGTAAGCAGTGCTCCACCCAGTGCACCCTGGGACTTCTGTGCCGACTTCCAGTTTCTACGACCTTAGCAGGCCAGGGTTCTTGGGCACGCACATGCGCGCGCGCTCTCTCTCTTTTCTTTCCTGTGGGTTTACTTTTCAGAGGTTGGTTCAACTTATTCTAAATGAGTCAAATGCCAGGGCTCTAGCTTTTCCCCTGAGAGAATTAGAACTGCTAGGAACGGTCTCCTGTTTCATCCTAGCCTGTCTTCCTACCACCATCAACCATTTACTTTTCTTACAAGCACAAGAAAAATGTTATAAAGGATATTTTCCAAAGAGACGAACGTCGTGAGACACATGCATCCGTGTAGTACATACATCACAGCCTCCCCAGAAAGAGACCACAATGCCACCAGAACGCACCCTGTGGGATTAAATCTGCTCCGAGTTAGAGTATAAACAAGCTTTTCTCTTTTTTTGCCTGACAGCCTTAATCCCTTAAAGAGGCTCAGCCGTCATCACAGAAAGGGACATACTGTAATGTTTTCAAATTTTCCTCTAACCCCAGAAAGCTAATCAGAAGAGCACAATGGGAAGGCTGCAGCTCCTGCCAACGGGACCCACAGGCAGCGCCGTGTGACCCCAGCAGCAGTGCCAGGGACAGGCGTCTTCCCTTCTGGTTTCCAAGAGGGAAACTGAAGCCAGGAACCATAAGGAAGCAGGTTCAGGCCACTAACACGGACGCCTGTCTGCGAAGTCCCACCAGGGAGGGCTGACTTCTTACCTAGCTGGTCTTGGCGAGGGGAAAGGCGTCAGTCCTCCAGGGGTCAGCCCACTGGCTCCACACTCAAAACTGACGACCTAGCCCCTTATGGATGCTGGGAAAATAATGTTTCCTTTCGTTTTATCTGAAAACCAGATTTCTTATTTCCCTTCTCCTAGTGAAAGGGCTATAAAAGAAACAAGGATCTTGGTGTGGTGGTGGTGGCGGCAGCGGGGAGTGGTGGTTGGAAGCAGGAAAAATTATACTTTGACATATATTATGCGCTTAATCTTTTGTGGCAACTTTTTTACATTTGTAAGAGTTATGGATTTTAAAAGTCAGGGCTAAGATGGCTTAATGAGCATTCACCCCCCTGGAAGTAGAAGTAGGGCTGATGTGTGTTAGTCAGCTGTTAGCTTTATTGCCTCTCTTCTGTACTAAAAGTGACAAGTTGAACACATTATAGAGAGCTCAGATGTGCTATGCAGATGAAGCCTGCAGCAATATCTGCCTGCTCTCTATTATTTATGATGTCTATATAATACAATGGACTGAGATTTAAGCCATTGTGATGCAGTTTGTTTTCTAGGGTGCTAAAGTACAGCACATTTTACAGAGAATTGCATCTCTGTTACATATTAATCAAATCCATCTTACATGCAGCTCTTACACTGTAAACTAAAGGGAAAAAAAGATTAAAGCGCTTGGCTTTTCCTCAGCTGTCAAGGACTGGCAATAAAATAATAATAAGGGCTTCTAAATAATGTGGGTGACAGTCCTGTGCTCGCTCACACAGCCCTTTATGGAGGTTAACTACAAAATAAGTTCCAGTGAGTGATCGGGAACAGGCATGTGTGTAATACTGTAATGCCAACGACGGCATAATTCTTGAAAAGTTCATTTGCAGAAAATTCTCTGACTCGATGAGGCAAAGTTTGGCCTCCTGAATCATTCTGCCACGCGTGCGGCGTTCGCCGAGTTGTTCTCAAGTTCACAATCCTCGCACTTTTGAACTCGCCTCAGCTGCAGGCCATTACAAACCGAAAGCCCTGTTCCCGGGCGCCCAAGCTGGGGTTTACGGTTCGGGAAGTCATGGGAAAGTGGTTTTATGACGGGGCACAGACAAAAGCCACAGCGTTCTGTGGTCTGGGGACTGTTTGGGTTTTAACCTGAAGGGGGTCGCAAGGCTCGCTGCTAGGTAGGGTTTGGGGAGCAAGGTGGAGAATCTGGGCGATGACAGGCATGGCCTCGGTGAGTCTCCCCACACCTTCATTTGGGAAAGCACCACCAAGCAACTCTGCAGGCCTCAAACACGGGACAGCAGTTGCGAGTGTCACAGCTACTTAAGAATGGAAAATGCCTGCATGTCACCCTGGGACCCTCTCACTTTCCAGCTCAAGGTAATTTCCAGGGAGAGGAGGGAAGGGAAATTGCACGGGAAGCACTCACTCCAGTCTGCCGGGAGCTCACACAGGGCCTGGACGCGCCTCGGTACAATCAGCAGGCGCAGCGCAATGGTGTGGAAATCTGCCTATCTACCCAAAGCTCAAAGTACAAAATTTCCATTATTATCCTCTTGCCTACCATCTACACAAACCAACGCCGAAACACCCCACTTAGGGAAATCACTCAGGCCCCCTGGGGACTGCTTTTCTTGCTCTAACATGGCAAGAACAGTGCCTACCTCTTCTACCTCCCAGGGCCTCGGGACAAGGGGCTCTGGAATTAATACTCCACCAGTCGCCATATTCTTCAGCTTTCTAAAATGAACAGCTATTATCCAAATTATTAAAATTGCAGTAAATGCTATTTTAAAAATACTTAAGGCAATTCACAAATCTAATAAGCATTTATTGAGTGCCATGGGTTGCCAACGCCCTGAACCACTTTCTTAGATCTTGTGCAACTCTGAGCTCCCGACATCTACTCTCAGAGGTGAGGGTGGTGGCACACAGGCAAGACACAGTGGTCTTCAACCCTGTCTACTCCTTGCAGAAGTCTGGGGCACTTCTAAAGAAACATCATGGCTGAGCTCCAAATCCAACCAGTGGGCTCGGAGTCTCAGTATCTTTGAAAGCCCCATAGATGATGGTAAAGCCAGGCTGAGGGTCTCCAAAGACCACCATGATTAAGAACAAGGACTCCCAAGCAGGCCAGTGTGGAACCAGAGCAACCCGAGTTAGAGTCCTGCTTCACTAAGTTACCTCAACTCTGAGCCTCAGCTGCATCTTCTGTAACATGGGGATAATAGCAATCCACCTGACATGACACGTGGGGTCACTTCAGTCTGGAAGGTGCTATGTGCTTGATAAAAACAGCACCCCTATTTTACGCATGCCACCATATACACAGGACACTAAATTAGCAAAGTTTTAAAATTAATTTATGTTCACAAAGGACATGGGTGATGATGTGTAATTATTGTCATTTTATAAATTATACCATTTACAGCACTCAGAAAAATCCAGTGCTGGGCTGGGGTTGCGGCTGAGCGGTACAGCACTCGCCTAGCATGGGTGAGGCACTGGGTTCCATCCTCCACAACACATAAAAAATAAATAAATAAATAAAGTGTGTCTGTCTACAACAAATATATATACATATATAAATTCAATTCATTTGCAAGGTCCCACAAGAGGTGCACAGAGGAAGAGGCCTTGAATCCAGGTTTCCCAGCACCTACAGTTTCCATGTTACAATGGGTGGTGGCCACAAAGGTGGTCCTCCCCAATGTCCACTGTGACTGTGGCTCCAAAGCACATCAGCATCACCTGGAGCACAGGTGAAGCCCCAGACGTGGAATGCCATTCCCAGGGTTTCTGATTCAGTGGTCTGGGTGGTCCCCAGGTGGGGCTGATGTCGCGGCGGGGCCACACGTGGAGAACACCTCTGAGTGCTCAGAACTCCTGTGAGGTTCTCCCACCCGTTCTGCTGCCGTGCTACGACCAGCCCAGGCCACAAGTCACTGGACTCTTGACGGCTGCGGGACAGCGAAGCCCACACCTGCGCGGCCACATCACCCCTCCCTGCGTGCCCACTGCCTGGCACGAGCCCTGCAGGGAGCAGCCCGCTCGCCACTCCGGAGGCAGATGCACCCGTGGAGGCCGCACAGCCAGACCTCTGCTTCCTGAATGTCATTCCCGGTGAACCTGGGTGCTCTGCGTGCCAATGTCTACCCACCCCGCACACCTGCGACCACTCCTCACGTCTCTCCTAGGGTACACGTGGGGTCAGAATCATCTGAGAGTGTGCACGAGTCCCTGTGTCCTCACTGTCAGGGGGAGATGGCAACCTGCCCAGGCTGAGAACACACTATCCCGAGGCTCGGGGCCATTCCCCTCTGAGAACCCAGGCGGTGACGGCTCAGTCTCCCCTGTCCCGCCGGTCACCTTACCCCATCCTCTTACAGAAATGCGCAGCATGCACTGCCCTCCTTGTCTTGCAGGGGCCCCAGGCCAGGATGCCAGGGAGGAGAACGGGGTGGCGCAGAGCTACTGGGACCCATTCACCTCCTCACCCTGGGAGCCGGGCCTGGCGGAGCCTGGGGACGCCTCAGGACGCCAGGCCCTTGGGTGGCCAGGTAAAAGGCCTGGAAGGCCTGAGACAGGTGTGGGGGGAGCCACCACCATGGACAGGTGGCTGGGCGTGCCAGGCGGGAGCTGACCGTCCCCTCTGAAGGCAGCACTTCCTAAGAGAAGCCCGCTGCATGAACCGTGCTGGGAGGCCAGGCGGAGCAGACACGCCCTCTGCCAGTTCCTGCCTGTGCTGTGGGGAGCGGAGAGGAGCTGAAACAAGCCGCCTGTCAAGCAATGCTTGGCCTGCCCACAACAGAGGCCCGTCTCGCCCAAGCCGAGGAGACCACCAAAGCCCTGTTCCTTCTCCTGGAAACTGGACTCTGAGAGGTGCTCAGAACTCTGGATCTTGGGATCACACCATTCCAGCTGGACGGGACCGGGGAGGCCTTGACTCCTTACTCCCGATTTACACATGGTAGAGGCAAGGGTCTCTACACAGGTGTAGCCACTTGGCAGCAGGTCGGCCACCAGCAGCCCAGGGCCCTGGAATGTCCAGAGCGTGTAGCCCAGGCTCCAATACCCGCAGCTCACCACACAGCTTGTCACCCTCCCAACCTCTCTGGAAGGAGGCTTCACTTACAGACGAGGGATCCTGAGGCTCAGAGCAGACAAGCGGTTGGCTAAGGTCGCCAAGCTGAAGGAGGCGGGATGCAGGGCGTGGCCCAAAGCCACCTGGGTGTATTCCTCGCCGGGCACTCTCTCCTCACATGGTCAGCCCCGTGAGGCTGCGGGGAGAGATGTGGTGTGGCAGAGTGGCACACACAGGTGAAGGCTGGGCAGACGGCCGTGAAACACGAGAGGATCCCAGAATCGCACGGGCTCTGCCTGCAAGCTCTAGACTCAAAGGCTGTCCTCGTGCACAGGAGGCCATTATTGGGGCTGGGCTCACCAAACAGTCCGTGGGAGACGGGAGGTGGGCCTGTGCAAAGGGGAAGTGAGGGACTGTCCACATTCTGGCCCAAGCATCCCCGGGGGGCTGAGCAAGCTGTTCCCTGCCTGGGCCCCCGTGGGGCTCACTCCTGACCTGGGCCAAGTCTTGGCTGGCTGACTTGTGTCTGTCCTTGAGCACCTCTTCCAATGGCACCCCCACTCCAGTGCCAACTCCTTTTAGTCCCCTGTCCCCATGAAGCGAACTCCCTGGGGAGAGACCTCTGGCCCCTTGGGTTCCCTGATGGCGTCTAGTGAAAAGAACTATCCTGGCAGGGGGCAGCACCTCACTGATGCTTTGTTTCAAAATGTTGTATTCTGAAAAAATTTCAAATAAGCAGAAAAGGAAAGAATGTAGCCAACACCTACAATACCGCATTTACTATTGAGTTGTTACCAACTTTCTGCTACATTCGCACCGTGTATCTCTTGCTAGAACATTCTAAAATTAAGGGAAGCATACATTTTCTAGAATGAGAACATAACCATATCCCAAAATGTCAACTGCTACATCATCTCATCGCATTTCCCCAGTTGTCCCCAACATATCTTTTATAAAAGCTTTTTAGAATTTAAGGTCTGGGCCCCAGGCAAGGGTCACTCACTCACTCAGTGCCACATCTCACCAGTGCCCTCAGAGCAGCTCTATGAACACTGGGTGAGCGAGCGGGCGGGGCACTCTGCTCTCGCCCCAGGGGCCTCTGGCCATCGCTGCCATTCTGCTCCTCAGCTCTTTCCTTGGCATCAGGCTCCCCACACGTCCACGCGGGCTGGTTCCACTTCTTGGCCCACAAGGTCCCTGGACAGCTAGTTTTTGGCCATCCGCCCTTGTGGGAGGGACGCTGCTCTGGAGCCCCCACCCCACGTGTGCCCCATCATCCTCCAGAACTGGTGAGTCCTCCTTCAGGCACAGAGCTTTCTACTCTTGGCTCATGGAATTCTGTACGAATGCAGAGGCCATAAGTGTGGCCTGGCAGGCAGAACCTTCAAGGTCTGGCTTGTGCCTGGCTGCAGGGGCAGGGGGACCTTGGTTGTGTAAAAGAGGGGTGTTTCAGGTCACCTATGGGGCTGCGTGTCCTTGGTGGCTCTGTAAAAGCCAACTGTGGCTATTATAACCCCATTAATGGCATGAGCCACGGATGCTCAAAAACACACAACACTGCTCAGGGAGAGGGCAGGAGGAAGGGCCCGAGAGAGACGTGGAAAGGCAGGAAGATTTAGAGGAGCTCATGGAAGGGAGGAGGGGTGGGGGCATGTGGAGAGGTGGGAGTGGGCAGGTGAGAAGGAACTGAGACAGGCCTGCAGTAGGGAGGGGGGCCTCGTGGCTCCACGTAAGGTGGGCTTCCCTGCCAGCAGACAGCAGCCCAGGGAAGGTGGCCAGGCAGGGGCCACAGAGGTCAGGGAGCAGTTAGGAAACCAGAAAGTCTGCCCACCGGATGGCATCACGCATGGGCAAAGGCCAAGGAGTTTAATTAGGCATCAGCAGGCTTCTCTGGCTCTCCTCCGGGGAACCTCGCCCTGCAGTCCCTGGCTGCTTCCCCCTGGGGCCTCTGTCCGGCTTGTCACCACTAGCCCAACTGTGCTGCTCCTGATGGCTCTCAGGTCTGAGCACTCCTTTTGAATTGCACTTACAGGGCAAAGTCTTCCCACCCCCCTGCCTGTCTAGTATCACTGGAGCCCAGCTTTGGTTACAGCCTCCACTGTGGACACTGACCATCTAATTTCCTATTCTCCCAGGGACTCTAAATCCAGCCCCCTCTGACCTGCCAGCAGGAGAGATGACCTCACATTTGTCCTGCTTATCACTAGTAATAACCATTAGGGACAATGGCAGGCGCTCACACCTGCTGCCCACTAGGACAGCAGATCGGGCCTCCACAGGAGGCCAGAGATGCAAATCCCCTGTCCTTTGCATCACAGCCTCACTCAGGGCACCTCCCCTCAAGGCCACACGCCACACGCCACATGACTGAGCCCAGGGATGCAGGGAACCGAATCAAAGAGGAAGAGGTGTCTTGCTCCTTGCAGGCTGGCAACCCTGGTCCAGGGGTTGGCGGGATGTCATCATGCGGCAGGGCTGATTTAAGACACAGTGCTGCTGAGCCCTGGCTTGGCCTGGCCGTCCACACCGAGGCTCTGCTCCAGGACGGGCAGCCCAGGTGGTGCGACTGTCCTCTGCACAGCCCGTTCTTCATGAGGAGTGAGTTTCTGCAGCTTGGGCGTTTTCAGAACTGCCCTTGTGGCCCCTGAAATAGGGACAGAACCTGTGGCACTGGGCCCCCGGTTGGCACGTGTATTCTGTCCTGTGTTCCAGGTCTGTGGCCAGCCCCCTCCCCCGAGGCCAAGAAACCTCCGAGGGCGCCCAGTTCCCTAACCTGAACACCCCAGTAGACTCCCTCCAGGAGGCCTGCCCAGGTGGGCCAGCCCGCAGGCTTGCGGCCACGCGCACGGGCACCTCCGCGCGGCCGCCCAGTCGCCAGCCCTGCCCTTGCATCCTTCTGAGGCGAGCCAGCAGCCAGCCGCCAGCAGCTCGCGCCCAGCCCTGCTGTAAAGTATTAACTCATACTGAACACAGTTTGTCTCCGAGGACCCTCCTGGCCCCTTCGTCATCCTGTGCTGACATTTTAATCGTGCTTTTGTGGGAGCTGGCTGGCAGTTTGTCATCAGGAATGGCGCGGCGAGGGGCCAGAGCGGGTTGCTGGCTGTGGCTGCTGCTGAGGGAAGCAGCCCATTCTGACAGACTGAGCAATAATCTGAACTTACTGCGCAGAGCCTGTGGGACACCAGCCGGGCCGCTTTATCTTCTTCATTAAAGTGCGCTCAAAAAAAAAATCCATTTTCCTTTAAAGTCTCAGGAACAGATGGAGTAAAATTAATTGCGCCATTAAGTCCCGATAGACAATACCAGAGTGGTTTTCTTTCAACTGTGCATGTGTGTTACAAAGTGCTCTTCGTAAAAGGCAATTACTGCAACATTTGCCATAAAATAAAGGTTGCTTTAATGGGCAATAAACACAGGCTTCAAATTTTGTATGAAATGGGTCTCCAAAGGGCGCTGTTAGAGGCGGCTCAAAGGCACGGCTGACTTTAGTATTTCTGCTTGGGCTTCAGCTCAGCCAGTTCCGAGAACAATGATTCCCACCCTGGATCTGTTCTGCTCGGATTGTGTGTGATGGTCACTCACTGCATGAGCTGCTGCAGCCAGAGGTTTCTTCTGGGCAGCAACCATCAGGAAGGGGAGGGAGGGAGAGCGAGCGGGAGGGAGGGTCCCTAGGCTGGTGCTATCCTGGGCGGTACCCAGGGCCTCAGAACACAATTTACGCCTGTCTGGCAGGTCTGGCAAGGGTTTCTAGTTGATTCCTGGCAGGAAGGCTCAGGGAGAAATCTATATTTATGTACATTTAGAGCCATTTAGGCCCAAGATTTGGCAAAGGGGAGAATAGGCTGTGCTTTATCACCCAGACAAAAATGATGACGAAGGTCTGTCAAGAGATTGATGAGCAGGCCCTGCAGCCAGGGTCCTGCTTCCTGCGCCTCAGAGGACAGGAAGTGCCCCCAGAATACAGTGTCACGAGTCTCTACGAGCATGGGTGGAGGACACCATCCCCCCAGGAGCCCTGCGTCTTGCTTTGGACAGCCTCACATGACAGTCCCCTTTCATTATTCTAACTGCCCAGGCATGGCGGGAGAGGGCAGGAATGCAAAGGGGACCAGAAATTCATTGCATTCCACCGTTCTTCTACATTTCAGTAATTACAAAGTTAGCATGACATATAAATGATCCATTAATTGAAATACGGGCCATACCATCTCCAATATTTATGGTATGAATCCATATTTCATTATATGAATCCAATAAGCAAATACATCAAGGAGAACAGGAGGACATTCAGGAGCCAACAGACTATTTTCCATCCAAAATAACAGACTTACAGCTTGAAAACACAGAAACAGAAACGGTTAGCAGATCTGCAGTTAGGTGGGGTTGGCGAGGCAGATGCGAAGGTAATGGTGATGAAGATTAACTTGAGTCTATCCAGGGTCAGTTCCCATGGTCAGGGCACCAGGGACACCAGCTGCCATGATCTGAGAGGTGCTGACCTCTGATCAGACTGCCAAGGGAGGTGGCCAGGGCAGAGGGCAGGCCCCAGGGAGAGCTCTGGCTGCTCCTGCCAGTGGGGGCAGGCTTTTCACCCTGGCAAACCGAGGGGTTGGTCTGCATGGAGCCCTGCACATTGCTACCCACCGCATTCAGCGTCAGGGAGCATCCCTCTCTGGTATCACAGAGAAGCACTGGTGGGATCACAGCAGAGCTGATGGACATGAACCGGCCAGACCTCAGCTGTCCCCTGAACTCATCCCCCCGTGGCCGCCTGCAGCACTGCTCCCCTCCCCCAGGATCACCACTGCCCCCTACAGGCTGTTCCCACATCCACACCCCGTCCACGCTGCAGCTCAGAAGCCTGGGAACAGTGAATGACACCTCCTACCCGACCCTGGCTCCACCATCTTGCTTGCCTGTCCCTGACTGCTCTCTCACGCCTGGCCCTGACCCCTCACCTGGACGCAACAGTGTCCTTACTGGTGTCCCTGCTGCAGCCTGGACCCCTAATCACCTCTGAACATCACTGACCAAGAGGCTGCAGGGACAGTCTCCAGAACAACTTTTTGCTCAGCACAGATCTGCTGTTGGCTTTTTTTTTTTTTTTTTTTTTGAGGGGTATTACCTTTTTAAAAAAAAATTTATAAGCCGGGCGCGGTGGCCACGCCTGTAATCTCAGCACTTAGGGAGGCTGAGACAGGAGAATCGCAAGTTCAAAGCCAGCCTCAGCAATGGTGAGGCGCTAAGCAACTCAGTGAGACCCTGTCTCTACATAAAACACAAAATAGGGCTGGGGATGTGGCTCAGTGGTCGAGTGTCCCTGAGTTCAGTCCCTGGTACCAAAAAAAAAAATTTATATATATATATTTTTAGTTGTAGATGAATACAATACCTTTATTTTATTTATGTTTATGTGATGCTGAGGATCGAACCCAGTGCCTCATGCGTTTTAAGTGAGCACTCTACCACTGAGCCACAACCCCAGCCCGGGGTATTACCTTTTTAAAATATGTACTTTTCCTTTTACTGGACACACAGTTATGGCGCATGTTTGGGGCACAGGGTGAGATTTCAATACATATGATGAATAATAGGTGAATCCATCCCCTCATTGTTTGTAAGTTTTTGATGTCGGGAACATTCAAAATCCTCCCCTGCTAGTTATGTTGAATAGCCAGTTCATTGTGGCCAAGCGCAGTTACCCTACTGTGCAACTGAGCGCAGGTTCAGGTGTGGCTCCGGTGCAGCCGCCCTCCTGTGCCTGTGAGCCACCGCCTCCATCAGGGAGGGGCCACTGCTCCTGGCATGGTCTTTCCCTCTCCAGGCCTCCCAGTTGCTGTTAAATCATAATCCCAGGTGAAATTCACGCTACTGCACTTCTTCAAAAACTCCCGCTATCTTCAGGAAAACTCTGAAGCCCTTAAGCCTCAGATCCAGGGTCTGCAGAGCCCAAATCCTACATAACTCGGGGCCTTTTTTAAAAAGAAAGAATGCAGAATAGGAACTATTACAGAAATTTATATTAAGTATGTCTGTGTAAATTTAAAAGCAATGAGAAGCAAGAAAACTCAGCATGTGGCCATATGAAGAGGGGGTACTAGGAGGGCCGGAGACAGGGAGGTCCCTGCGCTGTAGCTGCAGGAGCTTCATGGTAGATCCAACCCACCATGGCGTCCAAGCCAGACGTGCAATCTGGCCTTGCCTCACTCTCCAGGCTCCCCCTGCACTACCTGCCTGTCCTCAGCACACGCCTCCCTGCCCCCTGGCCTGCCCTGGAGCAAGCCACTTCAGCGTAAGGTCACCAAACCACCTGCACGCACATCTCCACACCCGTGCTCAGGCAGGTGCCTCCTGCAAGGCAGAGGAAGAGTGGCCAGGTAACCTTCCATGTCACCCCAGGAGGCCTCTTTCCATGACCCCAGGCAGGGATGAGTGTGCCCTCCCTGAAGCTCTCGCCGCATTCTGACCCCTTATCAGAGCCGTGACTGCTTTTCTCTTCTCCACTGAGTTCACAGAAGGCGATAAACGAACACATAATCAGTGAATAAGCAAGTCTATTGCTATGTAGGATCTCAGCTAAGGCCGAACACCGGCTTAGAAGGATGGGACAAGGGCAGACAGGAACCGGAGCCAGTCCTCCACCTCCAATTCCAACTCTGCTGTCTGTGCCACAAAGCGGTCATCAAACAAGAGCAACTTGTGCCTGAACATCGGCAGGGGGACCAGGTCAGTAGGTTACAATGGTGTTTGCACCTTAAAAATACCCGAGGAATTAATTAAAAATAAAAAACAACAACCCGGACTTTATTCCCTGGTAACTAGCCCCAGAGATTGCTTCTTTTGGTGGTAGAATCCAGTCCTAGTAGTGCTTTTTAAAAGTTCTTCAGATGACTTGAGAGTTGAAAAACAATCACTTACTTGGGTGTGGTGGCACACTCCTGTAATCCCAATGACTCAGGAAACTGAGGCAGGGGGATCACCAAGTTTGAGGCCAGCCTGGGCAACTTAGCAAGACCTTGTCTCAAAATAACAAATTAAAAGGGCTGGGATGTGGCTCAGCATGGTGTGCCCTGGGTTCAATCCCTGGCACTGCAAAAAAGAGAAAAGCACTCAGCCATTCCCATGTTACTCTTAAAATTTCCATTTCAGTATTTCTGCTCACAGCTGGACGTGGGCAGTCATCAACCTATCTAAGCCAAACCATCCAGAGTCAGTCATACATCCTGTCCCTTGCTCCTGGCAGATGTGCACCCATCATTCAAGCTGGGGGCTTTGCCATTTTCCCACTGGGAGAATCGACGACACTCAGCTCTCTGGAAACACACGGAGGCAAGACAGCCCCGTCCTCAAGGAGCTTACAGTGCTCTAGGTCAACTCACAGCAAAAGTCACAGTGGAAGGACATCCGCAAACCTGCAACTCACCAAATGCCACCAGAGTAGAGGAGGTCCCTCCGTAGCAGAGCGGTGACTTGCCAGGGTTCTGTGGCTGCGGGGACACTGGCCAGGTGGATGAAAGCAATTGGACACTAGGCAGGAGGGCCCTGCCGGTCAGCGGGCACTTGCACACGCCTCCTGTAACGCGACACACATGTGCGAGCGCTCACTATAGGCAACACCTGATGGCAGGGTCTAGATATTTGGGGGTGCACAAGACAGAAGTAGCCCCCTATTGTGATGGAACATGGTACCTAAGAGACTAATTCATTAGGCATGGATGCCCCTGGTTGCCACAGTGGTTGGTGGTATAGAAGGAAGGTCAGGGATCCTGGGATGTGGAGGATGCTCACAAGCCTAGGATCACAAAGATCTCCCAAGAACACAGAGACCGTGTGCCCAGCCACACTGGGGAGCCCAGTGCCGGCTGCAAAGCGGAGCACCAACAACGGCCTGGACAGGAGGCTGGTGAGCCGAGGCGGGCTCCGGCTTCGCCTCCCTGCTGGACAGAACTCGCTCACTGGCAGAGAAATAACCTGTGGGGACTTCCACAGTGCCATGCGCAGATGGGGTGTAATGAATGTGGTGATGATAATGATGATGATCATTCAAATCCCATCCTATCTGTGCACCCCAGGGAGCCCAGAGCTGCCTTTGTCATTTGGCTCAATCCGAAAGGTGACCCTCCTTCCTAAGTTCATTCTGCAGCGTCTGCCCACGCACCACCTTCACGTCCCTCACACCAGCACGGTTAGCAGCACACTTGAGACTCGGGAGGGTCACGTGACACTGTCAGGAGGTCCTGGCCCTCCCAGGGATGGGCTTGCACAGAGACCTCGAAAAAGAAAATACTAGGCAGTGAAGTTCAAATTCACTCGTTTATACTCTACCTCTCGGAAAAAACAACTTGGGGAGAATTAAAAGATAAGAGATGCACACAATAAAGTTATTACAATCAAACAAAATTCAAATATCTGCTGAAGAGAGAAAAAATATAACCATGAGGATATGAAGTCAATAAGAACAAGCATTGGATTGAAGCCTGGAGTCTTGGGCAGATGGAGGAAGAGGCAATGTCACGGATCCGCCTTCCTCCTGGAGAAAGCCAGCCCACTGTCCTCAGCACCATGCACTACTGCACACGAGCGGCCCCCTCCGTCAGTAATGCACAGTGCCACAGCACAAGCGGGTTCTCCCCGTATTGCCTGTTTCCGTTACCAGTAACCCCAGGGAGCAACACCACAGTGTGAGCTACTGAGAGGACTCTGGGGCAGGTAAGGGACGCAGGCCATTCTGCGCTTCCCTGGAGGTCAGACTCACTGAGAGAAGAGTGGGAGGCCACCCCTCGACTGTCCCTTGGCTTGCTCCTCAGGGGACACCCCTGCCCTCTGCCCTGGCAGAGAAGACCGGGGAGCAGCAGTTGAGCTGAAACAGCAGAGAACAGCCCAGGTGCCACCATGTCTGATGGTGGCGCAGGCCAACCCCGAGGTTTGGATCCCCAGGGTGGTTGACATTCTGAGAAGACACTGAGAAGCCTGGCCAGTGTTCATGCCAGATGAGGCTGCCCTGGTTCCACATGGGACGTGCCACTGGTGTGCCTTCGGGGAGGCCAAGGCTCCCCCAGGGAGGGGCCCTGGATCCAATGACCCCGGAGAAGGGACATGTGGAGACCTGGAGCACTGCCATCCAACGCAATGTTTGGTGGTGAGGAAGTCATTAGGTGTCATCCCACATGGCTAGCACCCTTGAGTGGACCGGGTGTCACTGAGGAACAGGCGTTCGTGCTGTACTTAGCACTAACTGATTACTCCTGTGGCCCGTGGACCCTGACACCTGCACCCCAGAGCAGACTGGGGCCCTTGGATGGCAATTTGGAAGCAGGCATTACCTGCCCTGGCTGGAGAGAAGCCTTCGGAGAGGCTCGTGCCACCTGATTGGGTTGGCCAGAGTCCAGAGGCCCCTCCTGGCCCCCGGGGGGCACTGGTCCCTAAGTGCAACTATTTAGTATCAACCAAATTCTGGAGAGTCTGCCAGGCTCAGCAGGTGTGGTTTTGCCATGGGAGTGCTGGGCAACTGTGAGGACCAAGTGTTTCAGAAAGCCTTGCCAAAGCCTCCAAGGTCCCTGGTCATAAGCACTGTCCAACGCACGAGCAGCTACTCTTGCTAACTGCTATGGCAGGAGGGCGCATGGGGTTCCCTGAAATGTGGTAGTTAACTCCCACCTTTAACGATCTAGAGTAAAACATCTCTGTGTTCAACACTTCTGAGTAAGATCTGAGATGTCTGGACAGGCGGTGGCACACACCTGTGATCCCAGCTGCCTGGAGGCCACCCTGGGCCACGTAGTGAGACCCTATCTCTAAATAAAAAATAAAAGGGGCTGGGGATGCCGCTCAGCGGTAAAATGCCCCTGAGTTGGATTCCAAGTACTGGGGAAGAAGAAAAAGCCCTGAGACGTGTGGATGCCACCTGGGCCTCCCTCTGACTCTTGCAGTGGAGATTAGACAGCCTTCAAGTGTCGACGGATGATGATCTTGGTCAAGTGTGGCCCGGGATTAACTTCAGCCCACAAAGAAACAGGTCAATGAATGATGCATGAAAGTCGCCAATAATTCAATAAGTTCGTTTTCCCCTAACTCAAAAGGGCACAGCCATCGCCAAATAAAAGGTTTAGAAATGTGAGGTAGGCCTTGTCAGGCGGCACTAGAGCAGGTTTAGGAAAAAATCATAGAACTTTCTTCTGGTCTTACACATAGCAACAAATGTAACTCTGGTCACTAGAGAACATTCTTGGCAGGAGTGGACGAGGGACCATGGGATGGCAGCCTGGGGGTCGCGCACAGGCTTGGACTCGGGGCTGGAAGCTCGTACAGCGCAGGCGCCCTGCAAGCTGGAGGAGCACCCCGTCCTGCTCGGTGGGAACGCGTTGCCAAGAGCAGCCTGAGCACAACCAGAACAAATGACGCTGGACGGCAGGACCAGGAGGGAACTGGGCAGCGGGGGTGGCTGACCCTTGGCACAGGGGTGTGGGGCGAGGACAGGGGGCTTTGTGGACTGCCTGAGGACAGCCATGCTGATGGGAGCCTCATGGACAGGGTCTGACCTGGCATCTGGGTTGGGGGGACTGTGCTGGGCTGCCTTCCAGTCTGTGCTTCCCCTCGATCCCACTGACCTCATCGGTCTGCAACTAACTCAGTCCCAAACTGTTGGTCTGGGCTCCTCCATCCAATGTCCTCCAATAGGGGCAGTGCCTTGCCCACACACCTTATGCCCCTAAAAACTCTTGCACCAGGTGGAAAATGTGGCCAGTAAAGCCAGTGGGTGTATAATTTTGAGGAGGAAAAAGGGTGTACTTTGGGCTGCACTTTGAGTTAGTCCAGACAAGGTCACAAACGAGAAAGTTGTGGCAAAGAACTTGGCAAGAACTGAGCTCAGTACTCAGAAGGGGATTTTAAAATGGCTCAGGTGGCCAGGTGCCTGTAATGCCAGCCTGGGCCCGGAGGATTGCAAGTTCAAGGCCAGCGTCAGCCACCTAGCAAGACCCTGTGTCAAAATGAAAAAAAAAAGGGCTGAGGATGCAGCTTAGTGCTTAAGCGCCACTGGGTTCAATGCCTAGTACAAAAAAAAAAAAAAGACTCAGGTGGTACAGATCCCCTCCAGGATTTTGCAGTGACCAACTGAGGTGAGGGAGAAAGGAGAGAACATACAGTTGAAGGCAGTAACTCAGCCAAGCGTGGTAGTACACGCCTGGAATCCCGGGAGGTTCGGGAGGCTGAAGCAGGAGGATCGCAAGTTCAAAGCCTCAGCAATGGTGAGGCGCTAAGCAACTCAGTGAGACCCTGTCTCTACATAAAACACAAAATAGGCTGGGGATGTGGCTCAGTGGTCGAGTGCCCCTGAGTTCAATCCCCAGTACCAAAAAAAAGGTAGTAACCCTGGCCCTGGAAAGTCAGAGGCGGCTACGTGGGCAGGACCCGGGAGTGCAACCAGTGCTCACGGCCACCTCACCAAGGCCACACCGTGGCCTCAAAGGCCCCAACCCTGCTGCATGGTGCTCTCAGTGTCCTCTGGGAGGAGGAACAGAGACGTGGTGGACTGGAGCTCCCCTTACGCTGCGTCGGGTACGCTGCCCTTCTCCAAGAGCTCCACGCTCTCGGCAGTTCAAACCCTTCTTTGCAACCACACCTTCTCTGACCCTCATGCCAGATCGGAAGCTGGAAATCGGCTGAAAAACTCTGCCACTGCTCAGTGGCTGGATGGGTCCCTGCATGTTATGGTCTAGATATGAGGTGTCCCTCCAAAGCTCATGAGCAAGATGACGCGAGAAACTTCACAGGCAAGTGAGTAGGTCACGAGAGCCTTCACCTAACCACACCAACCCATGCGAATGGGTTAACGGGTGGTGACTGCAGGCAGGTAGGGTATGGCTGAAGAAGGTGGGTCCCTGGGAGCGGCCACTGAGGTATATATTTTGTCCCTGCTGAGCGGAGTGTGCTCTCTCTGCTTCCTAATGGCAAGCCCTGAGCTGCTCTCCTCTACCACACGCTGCGGCCATGATGTTCTGCCTCACCTCAGGCCTGGAGAAACGGAATCGGCCATTTATGGACTGAGACCTCTGGAACCGTGGGCCCCAAATAAACTTTTCTTCCTCTAAACGTGTTCTCGCCAGGTCTTTCCATCACAGCAGCCGCCTCTTTCCTGCAACCACCCCTGGCATCCCTCCTCCCCATCTGTTTCCTTTGCTGCCCCTTTGTTGGGTGCCAGGAGGGACCAGCAGGTACGCACAGAACACACACAACAAAGAGGCCCTGAAGCCAGCGCCGGCAAGCCAGGCGTGGGAGCAAGGGAGCCTGCGCAGCTCGCTCCCTGAAGGAAAGGCAAAAGACAGGTGCCGCACCCGCTCCACAAGTTCTGCGCTCTGCCAGCTCTGCTTGGGCCTGGCCCACTCCCTGCCCTCACCCCCCTGGTGCGCCAGGGCGACCAGCCCGCGGGCATGCTGAGGTCCACGGGTGTGCTCTCCACCAGGGCTCCCCGAGCAGGTGAAGCAGGGTGTGGTCACCTGAGTGAAAGCATCCCTGGCCCCCGGGCCTGAGAGCCCAGGTTCCCAGGCCAGCGCTGCTGGCAGCTTCGCCTACTGCCTCTGAACAGGGTCCACCCGTGGAACACGGGATTCCACTGTCCAAACTCCATGTTGACGCTGTTTCAGGAGGTGTCGCCTCTGTGAATCCAGGGGCACCAGTACTATGCGAGGACAAGAGGAGAGGATTAACAGAAGGCTTGGAGAGCCAGGGCTCCTGTCCTGCGACCCCGTGGGCCCTCCTGGTCTAAGGGACATGTTCAGGGCCGAGTGTGCCGGGGTGAAAGGATCCCAGGAGCACTGCAGAGGGGTGGCGGTGCTGGCCTCAGGCCTGTCCTCAACAGCTGTCCTTCCTTCCATCTTGGCGACTGGACCCCAGTTCCTCGGGGCTGTCAGCGGGCCCTGGGAAGGGCCCATGGCCTGAGGGATGCATCCAGGGTTTGCTTCACGAGCAGCCTTGTCAGGAAAGGGGGCAGGAGACAGGGCGAGAGGGGAGCTTTCCAAACCTCGGACATGGGCCACACGCCCTCCGCCTTCCACTTGCCCGGGGCCGCACCCTCTGCAGGGCTGCGCTCCCTCCCACTCCCCTGCCTCCCACATGCTGGTGATTACTGAAGGGTCAGATGGCAGCAGGGACAACCAGTGCTGAAAAACAAAATGCTGGAATCACACAAGATACTGTCCCCCTCTTGGTTGTGAGTGTGGTTTTTAAATTTTACCTTGACCAGCACTTCTAATCATTTTAGAGGCAAGAGGGAAGAAAGGACATCAAAAGATGTGGCTCAGAACACAGCGTCTCTCCTCCTGGGGAGCTGTCTCCTGTGAGATAACAAGCAGAGGCCTGGCAGGCCCCATGCACTCCCCAGACAATGGCCAGGCACAAAGGAAGCAGCCGCACGTGGAGGCTGGCGACCTGCTGTCAGCAAAGGGTTAAAGCCACCGCAGCCCCCAGCGCCCGCTGCCTTTCCAAGAACACAAAGCTCAGTGGGGCAGGGAGGGAACTCCCACCGGGGCCCTATTAAAGCAGATCAAGTCACACATGTCGATACCCCCATTTCATCGATGCTATAATTTGTTTGACAGGAGTGAATCCTGCTGATCCAAGTCAGGGCGAGGGGAAAAAACGATGTCTGCCGGCAAGGGAGACCCAGAGAGAGCCTGGTGGCTTCTGTGTGTGGCTTTGAAAACAGGGTGTGTCCCAAGCAGAACACTGTCCTTAGGCACATACATATGGTTGCACGTACACAGCGCATTGTTCTGATCTAACTGTGAGATGTTAAAAAAGGTACAATAAAGCCTTTCCTTCTCCCAGCGGAGAACAGGATCAAACCCAGCGCTCCCTCCAGTAATCCTGATAAACGCAGGGCCGCAGCTCCAGCCAAGCACGGGCTGCCGAGAGCCTTTCTTTCCCTCGGTCTTCCTTTGTGTTGTTCTTTTCTCCTGACTTTGTCTTTCCCTCCCTGTCTCTGTCTTCTGCCAAAGGCGTTGAAGAGATGAGCACAACTCCATGGGCGAACAGGAGGGCCCTGCCTGGAGGGGGAAGGGGGTGGTGACCAAGCCCTGCACTGCTGCGGTGAGCTGACAGGCCAGCTCTGTCCAGGCCCAGCAGGCTCTGCAGGCGTGAAGCACATGCTGGCGGACAGAGCCCTTCTCAGACTGGTTTTTCCTCTTTGTTAATGAGGGTCACAGGGAATGGAGGCACAGACTGAGAGGCTGAGGGAGACCAGGAGGCTGAGACCTCCAGGCAGACCTGCTGGAGGGGCGCCAGGATCACAGCAAGGCAGAGGGAATGCTGGGAGTGGAGAGGGGCCTCCCAGACCATCCGGGCTCTTGTTTTTCAGCCCCCATAGAGGTGAGGCGACCTGCCCCAAGAGGTAGCAACAGCCAGGCAACCTCTGGGCCTCTGGGCCTCTATGGGCCTCTACGGGCCTCTACGGGCCCTGGGCCAGCCCCATCCTGCGCTCCTGGCAGGGTGGGTGTGCCGCTAACCCTGCTGCTAACTGGGAGAGGAGCACGCTGGAGCTGGCGGGTAGAGAAAGGCTGCTCTGAACCCTCCAGGATCCTCCATAACCCTTGGCGGAGCTGTTTGCTTGGGTCTGCTTCCTCATTTTCCAAGGTAGGCTGTTATAGGGAATGCATTTTCTGGAGGTCTTGAGAAAAACCATTATTTTTAAAAAAGATGTGGAACAAAAGTAGCTGCTGATACTGAGGGAAGTTCTTTTGTTATGTGTAAGTGGCTCCATTTCATGGGGACAGAGCAGAGGAAAGGAAGGCAAAGCAATGGACACGAATCTCAGCCAAAGTGGATCTCACACAGCTGTGACGTCCCAGACCAAGCCAGGTTCTCGTGCTCGCAGCGAATCATTGAGCTTTCCCATTCCCCCTTCAAGGAGTTTCTCAGGAGTCTCCCCAAACTCCTTTTAGAGAAATAAGCTCACTGAGGCTCAGGCCCCGCTCACCTTGCACACTGTCATGCCTCTGGAGTGACCAGTGGTCACCTCGCCCCACCACTTCGAGCCAGCAGAGTGAGCTGCCACAAAGCCTGGGTCTGCACGGACAGCGAGGGCTGTTCCTTCAACACAGTCTTGATGCTAGGACTTGCAGCAACCATCGTGTGGCCCGGAGGGAGCGGCCAGGACGACTGTGAAGGCGCTGGCCCTGACCCTCCTGAGCACCCACACCGATACCCGCAGCTGCCTGCTGCAGCTTCCCTACAGTCACGTGAGGAAAACAAATCCTTCTCCAGGCACACTTGGAATCCCAGCGGCTCGGGTGACTGAGGCAGGAAGACTGCAGGTTCAAGGCCAGCTGGGGCCACTTATTGAGGCCCTAAGCAATTTAGCAAGACCCTGTCTCAAAAAAATAAAAAGGGTTGGGGATGCGACTCCACGGTAAAACACACCTGGGTTCAATTCCTGGTACAAATAAAGGGGAGGGAGGGGCAAGGAGAAAGAAAGAGAAAGAAATCCCTTTTCAAGACGCTGCTGGCCAAGAGCACACCTATGCAACGCGGGCCTGTGGCGCTGGATCTCCTCTGTTCACTTCTGGACTCTAAGTGTGAAGTACTGTGTTTCTGCTAATGAAAATTTTTCTCTGCTCTTAACATTGTCTCTTAAAATCTCCTGTGGGAACTTGCCCGGTCAATAATCCCATCACTCCCTCCAATGATTCCTATTGCTCCGCCTAAAAACACACTCGGGTTTCTCTAATCTTAAAAAAAATAACAGTAAAAAAAAAATCCAAACAACACACTTTGCAGCCTGCTTTGAGGAGGCTTCCTCTGGGCTTGGGGGCACATTCACTTACTCTAGAGATGTGACTTCAACCCTGACCACAGGCGCTCACTGTTCATTTGCAGAGTGTGAATGGCGGGCAGGGCACAGTTCAGGCCCTGGGGACTCAGACCTCACCCCTCACCCCTGTAGGGCTTGGTGTCATCCACAATCCTGCGGCAGACGCGAGATTGCTACAGCAGGCCATGCGGTGCCCATGGGGCAGCTGTGCCAGCCCCGTCCACCATTACAGCCAAACGGAGCTTCGTGATGAGTCAGGCGGGCAGACGCCTGGGGGTCTTTAGCCCTGTGGCCTCTCTTGCCACCCCACTGTGCTCATGGGCAACGAGACCCCCACGTACCAGCGAAGCATGGTGCCTGTGCAGGGACGCGTGTCCACTGTGCACCAGTGTCACACTATCCCCTCCACTTGCCAGCGAACCCAGGCTCCCGGAGCCGGGAAAAGTGCAGAGCTGCTGAGGCCTTTCCGCTCGGGCCCTTCCTGCCTTCTGGAGAAGCGCTTCATTACACACGTGCTATCCCGTCCAGTGCAGCCCAACTTTCTGAACAGCGTACCCTCTGCCTTCCTACGTCTCTAAGCACAACCATGCTCTTGCTTCCAGCAGCCCAGCTGACGCCCACCTATGCCACCAGACGCCACATGCATGCTAGTGGAGAGGGCTTGGCAGCTGGGCGCCGTGGCGCACGCCTGTCATCCCAGCACTTAGGGAGGCTGAGGCAGGAGGATTGTGAGTTCAAAGCCAGCCTCAGCAACGGCGAGGCGCTAAGCAACTCAGTGAGACCCTGTCTCTACATAAAACACAAAATCGGGCTGGGGATGTGGCTCAGTGGTCGAGTGCCCCTGAGTTCAATCCCCGGTAACAAAAAATCCCAAAAGACCACAAATGCTGCAGGGCATTATTTTTTTAGGCTAGGCAGGAAAATCCTAAGTGTGGAAAACTCTAGGTTGTTCCTGAACCTGAGTCAATAGGGCAGTGACTAAAGATGCTGCTCCCTGGAGGGCCTCAGGATTCTGCTCCCTGGCTGCAGGGTTCTGGCTCAAGGGAGGGAATTCTTACTTCAACAGAAGCTGTCTGGCCACAGGCATGCTAGGAAGCTGTGCTTGGGCAGGGAATCTATCAAATCTGGAATCTGAAGATCAGCCCACTTATTTTTCCCCTCCAGGCATTTTCTAACGTGTACGTGCACATCCTAGAATCCTGGCATCTCCTGTCTCCACCCTCCGTCATCCCCACCCCCTCACCAAAGCAGATGCATCAACCCTTTCCAACCAAGGGGAAGTTTCCTGTCACTGACTGGGGCCTGGGGAAATAGAAAGTCAGAGGGGAACAGTCCTGCATTAGCTCCCAACGGCTCTTTGTCCTGCACTCCTGGGTTTTGCTCCTGGAAAGCCACTCTGGCAGCCTGCACAGGCGCTACTGGAGGAGCTGTGAGTCCACAGTGTCCAGTCTGGAAGGCAGAGGACAATGGGAATAGTCCAGAGGTGGGCTGCCCAGGGCGCTGGTGCAGGTTGGCCGTGCAGCCGGCAGGCCTCTGAGCCCCTGCCAGGCAGCCGGCCTGCCAGGGAAGTGAATGTGCTCAGCACGGGAGTGCCAGCTGGCTGGGCTTGCTCCCCAGGGGAGAGGCTGTAAGCACAGATTACCAGTGACTTTGTTCAGTTCTGCTGCTGAGCTCCCTGAGGAGAGGAACATCACAGCCCAGCATCAGCACTAATGGGCTCTGATGCGCCAGACCCAGGCTAAGCAGGGCAGCGCGGGCTGGAGGGGCAGGGAGGGAGGACAGAGGCCACGCCTCCACTGCCAGCAGCTGGCTCTGGGCCGACAAGGAGGCTCCCCGCCGCTCCCGCAAGCCCTGGCAGTGGCAGGAGGACCAGTCTCCCCCCTTTCCCACCACCTACTGTCCACACCAACAGAAACCCCGACCTCCATGAGCGCCCCCATCAGGGGGTCCTCAGAGAAAATAAAACTTGGCTTTGCATCATTCCAAGGGCCTCTGCCTACCAAGTCACGTGAGCTGCCACATCCGAGGTGTTGCCATGGAGATGGTGGTGGCTGCATAACTGAGGCTGGTCCCCACTTTCATAAAAAAAGGTAATTTAAATTTTTTATGTGTAAGACCAGTTCATTAGACTGAGAAATTAAATTGATAATTTCTTATTTTTTTCTCCCAGAGGAATTTCTGAGAGAGCTGTAGATGAGCTTGTGTAGAAGTTTGGTGGGATTCTGGCAACAGCCTGGCCAGGGAGGATGTGCAGGCGTACCCAGCCAGTTACACCTGTGCCTTGACACGGATTCATGCCGAGAGAGATGGCTGCCTCCCTCACTTCGCTTCCACGGCCCCCTCCTCAGCCCACTGCCTTCCCCCCCAGGCTTCATTTTGGGTGTGGTATAGCTCACCTGGAGCCTGGGATTTCTGTCACTTGTAGGCTCCATTTGGACGAGAATCTAAAAACTGGTGTGCATGTGTGTTTACAGAACAGCAGGCACGTGCTCCACCAGGCCCGGCTTTGCTGCAGGGTGTTATCTGGTCACGCCGCCAAGACTGCAGCACTCCAAGGAGCCAAAGAGATCATGTTCCAATTAATCGCTCTTCCCGCACACGGACCTGCCTCATTTAGCCCCCCTGTCGGGACGCCTGTGCTTGGTCCCTTCTCTCTGACTGACATCCAAGCATCTATAGCCTCTGGGCTCAGCACAGAGCCCCCATCCTGCTGCCCCTTCTGTCCATTCCTGGGGTCTGGGATCAACACTGTCCCAATGGGATCTACTGAAGCCAATCACCCTCAGCAACATGCCCCTGTGCTCTTCTGGGGCTGCCTCAGAAGTCCCTAGCCTGGCAAGAGGGAGACTTAATGACTTCTCACCAGGGTCAATCTCCAACCACACACACCTAACACAATACCCTCCTCATCTCCTTTCATAATACGTAGGCAAGCTGTCATCAGAACCTACTGTGATCCTCCAGAAAAATCTACTATTACTTGCAAAAGAGTATTCTACATTCTTGGTGGAACTCTCTCTCTACAGCATTGATTTCAGTGGTGCAATCTGGAAAGGGATGATGTACTTTTAATGCAAAAATACACACACACACACACACACACACACACGTATGTACATGCCTCTCCAACCTTTTTCCCTCTTGCTATTCTGGGGCTTGTCTTTAATGAGCAGCTCCAAATGACAGCTTTAATCACTGCCTCTGGCCACTGAAAGAGGCCGCTAATGATAGGAAAGAACATAGGGCCATTTGCATCAATCAGCTCCAGTCTAAATCACTTTTTATGATAATGCACCCAAGCGAAGAAGAAAGTCTCTGATGTCGCCTGCATGATGATGTACCACGTGCTGTCTCCCCAGCTCAGGCCTCTACATAAATCTCTTAAAGAGGCATGCACCCCACCCTGGACTGCCCACCCAGCACTGCCCTCATTTTCTACACCATTAATGATCCACCACCAGGGCAGAGTCATGAGGGGTTAAGCAAGCTACTCCTTAGCTCTTGTTCTTGGGGATGTACCATCTGATTTATAATTCCAAAAGGGGAGAAAAAATAAGGTCTACCTTCTGGGACAAACTTACCATTTTATTTTATTTTCTTAACTTCTCACTTAAAAGTGAGGGTGGACACGTCACCAACCTGGATACTTGTTCGTGTCCTTGAAATGGAAGGACATGCTGTATGATGACAAGAACAACGAGGTCTGAGTGCCAGCCTTGTGCTGCCCAGGCTCACGTGACCCTCGGAAGGTCTAGTGAGGTTTACTGGGCCACAGCTGTCCCAGCCTACCAGCCGTAGTGATCATCTCCAAGGTTCACGCCCAGTGTAACGCACTCTGACTCCAGGACGGCTCCGAGAGCTGATCTCCATGTCTAAAGCCCAATCCTGCTGGAAAGGGGGTGATCCTACCTCTTCCTGGGCCAGAGATATCAAGACATCAGATGTAGCAAGCGGCTCTCCCCATACGAGCTCCCACGGGACTGCCCAGAGATGACTTTCAATGTTCCGTAACAACTAAAATGATTATTAACAGCCACATTCAATTCTGATGCTGAGACAGATGCCACAGGGACTTTCTAATTATGACCTCTGTGCAGAATCCAGATGCCTGTGATACTTCTCTCCCCTCCCGCAACTGCAAAGATCTAGCAGCTAATAACGGTACCATCTCTCCCCCTAGTAGAGGCAGGGGCAGGCATTTTCTGCTACCTGGAGTATAACTATCAGTGCATGCATGTAAGTCTGCACACGTCCACAGACACGGGTGTGTGTGTAAAACACTCCAGGGGGTTTCCAATCGACTATTTGGCTATGTGGAGGACTGGTGAAAGCAGGCCCATTTCTAAGGCTCTCTTCATGCAAAATCCGGCTGCTGTAATGAATGTGCCTCTTGGTACCTCGTAGAAGGCACTATTCAAGTGTGGTTTGGTCACCCACATGACAGAGTAATCAGTATTCACTTCATCTTACCACGCACAGGGCTATGAGTGGCACTTGGGCACATACCAGCCACAGTACATGCTGGTTAGTGAGTGCGAGCTCTTCACTCCTCTGCTCCTAGGACCTTTCCACCCTCCACAGGTAGGTGCCAACAGTCATCCACTGTGACTGTGTGACTGTGACAAAAAAGACTTGATATAAGAAATAACTTCTAAATGGTAGAAATTTAAGAGGGTGAATGATAGCTCTTTGTAGAGCTGTTTCCCCACTGGATCAGTTAGGACTGGGTTTGGCTGCAAATGACAGACAACTTAAAATAACAGTGGCTTCAATAAGTGTTCTCTTTCTCACATCATTTCCCAAGGTGGGCTGCTGAGGGCTCCATGCATGCCAGAGTGTCAGGGATGGAGAATTTTTCTAGATATGTTGCTGTTTCCACTTTTATTGCCTTCCATTCCCAAAGCCACGCCATGGCACAAAGTGGCAGCTGCAGCCCTGTCACGTGCACACTGCAGGAGGGAGGGTGGCAGGGACTAGCTCTTGGCCCTCCAAGGGCACTTGCTACGAGCTGCATCGCACTTGCATTAGCAGTCACTGGCCAAGGGGGAAAGGACAGTCTCTTCAGCAACCAGTATTGGAAAGCGGGATGTCCCACACCATCTACAAGAACCAGCAACAACAGATTAAATACTAAACATAAGAACTGAAACCATAGAACTGCTGGAGAAAAACATGGTGGAAATGCTCCATTGATGATGATTTTTTTGTAGCACCCCAAAAGCACAGGCAACAAAAGCAAAATTACGCAAATGGGATTAGGTGGAACCAAAAAGCGTGAACACGACTGAGTAAAGAGATGACCTACGGGAGAAAATATTTTCAAAACATGTATCTGATCGAGGTTAATATCCAAAATATGTAGGGACATCAAAGATGTCAACAGCAAGAGAACAAAGAACCTGATCAAAAAATGGACAAAGGCCCTGATTAGACATTCCTTATAAGAAGACATAAATGGCCAACTGGTGTATGAGAAAATGGTTAGCATCACTTATCACCAGGGAAACGTAAATTAAAATCAAATGAGGGCTGGGGCGTCGCTCAGCGGCATAGCTCTTGCCTAGCACACTCCAGGCCCTGGGTTCGATCTCCAGCACTGCAAAGACAAGAAATCAAAATGAGGTATCCCTGGACATCTGTGAGGATGGCTATTATCCAACAGGCGAGATGCCATTGGTGAGGACATGGAGAAAAAGAGAAGCCCTGCATGCAAAGATGGGAATGTAAATGAGGACAGCCATTCTGGGAACAAGTATGGAGGTTCTTCAAAACAATTACAAATAGAGCTACTATATGATCCAGCAATCCCACTTTTGGGCATACAGCCAAAGGAAACAGGATCAATATGTCAAAGGGATATCTGCACCCCACATTCACTGCAGACTTCTTCACACTGGCCAAGAGGGGCAACCACTCTAAGTGTCTGTGGATGTGAATGGATAAAGACACTGTGGTGCATATACACAACGGAGCACTGTGCAGTCTTTATGAAGAAGAGAATCTTGTCTGTGACACCTCGTGGGACCTGGAGGATACTATGTTAAGTGAAATAAACCAGCACAGAAGAAAGCTGAACTCATGGAAGCAGAGCACAATGGTAGTCTCCTGGGGCCGGGCTGCGGGAGGGTTGTGGGGAGACACTGGAATCACAGATAGAAGGAATGCTTTTGAGATCCATTGTTCAACATGGTGACTATGGTTAACAATGCACAGTACTCCTGAAAATCATGACGACAGCAGATTTTAAGTCTCTCACTGCAGAATATGATAAATATGTGGGGTCATGCAGATGCTGATTAGCTCACTGTAGCTATCCTACAAACAATGTATCCATGTTTTAAAACTCTTGCTACATGATAAATATACAGCTTATATAATTTTATATGATTTTTATTTTTCACTTGAAATAAACAAATAAAGATACATTTTTAAAATCCCACCGGCCACAACTCAGGTGTATGACAGCAACTTGCCACAATGGAGTCTGGGAAATGTAGTTTCTGAGCCACTTAGAAGGGCCAGTTGCCCAGCTAAAACTCACTGGTCCAGGAAGAAGGAGAGAATGGATATTGGAAGTCAACCATCACGGCTAAATCTACTTTCCCACAAAGCAACACCCCCAGGGAACTGTCCAGTACCACCAGACCGTACAGAGGCTCCCAGCCTCACACTCCACTGTGGTGTGCACAGAGAAGATCCAAGTGCTCCTCCCTTGGTCAAGGTGGTCCTCTGGAGATGCATCCTGATGGCCTTTAGTTCCCAAGGGGTGGGGGGACTCTAAAAACTATACCAGTAAGAGATGAGAAAATAGTGTCCTTCTAGAAAAAGCACTGCAGATGCCAAGAGGCATTTTCCCACCATAGGAAGCAGCATTCTAAAGCTTCCCAGACAAACACACTGGGCACAAGTCTCTGTCAGTTTTCAAAGACTAAGTGCCAAATGGGAGCACACCCAGCGTGGGCCACAGCCCAGGCAGACAGGCACCCTCACCTGTGAGCTGCGGAGCGCTCCTGCACAGGTCCTTGCAGAGCTCATGCTGGGTGCCTGTAGAAGCGAGGGTGCTCAGTTTCTCACCACAACAAGCTGAGCTGAGGACCTATGCCTCGCATTGGAACTCCTTTCTGGGGACCCGAGCAGCAGACCTGCCAGGCACAACAGCTTTCCTTAGACCTGAGTAACTGCTCAAGGAAGGCAGCTGTGAGCAAGGTCACATGAGCTTGATCCTGCGGGGACGCCCACGCCGGGTCCACCTCCGTCTCCCTGCACAGAAGTCCCTTCCTGCGTGGCCGAGAGGGGTCAGCACGGGGCCGCAGGCTCCCGAGAGGCCTGGTCACCAGACGCACATCCACAGGTGTTCTGCATCTCCCGAGTTCCCAGTCTACCCGGTGCCCACCCTGTGCTGCGACTGGTCCTGCGTCCTGTCTCGACTTCCTTCCCCAGCACCTGGCGCCTCACCACACCAGCGCCTCCATGGCGCTCACCTGCGCCAGGTGCTCTTGTCAACAGGTGTCCTGTCCGTGGGTTTTGCCCAGAGCTTTCAATGGATCCTGACGTGGAGGCTATTTTTAAAAGAGAGCTGGTGGGGGTGGTGCACACCTGCAGCCCCAGCTACTGAGGTAGGACTGCAAGTTCAAGGCCAGCCTGGGAAACCTGGCGAGGTCCTGTCCAAAACAAAAGTACCAGTGGGGTGGGGGGCAGGGATGTGGCTTCCATCCCTGTGACAAACACGAAAGGGACAAAGAGACGAAGCACACCCTCCTCAGCACCGGCCACTTGATGACGGGCTCTGAGGCTTCTCTGGTGGCAAGCTCCGCCTGGCTGCCGAGGGAACCGCAGTCGTGGAGCGTCCTCCTCCCCAGCGCAGGCTGCTGAGCAGCACAGCCTGGCTTTGGGAAGCAGATCAGAACCACGGGCCCTCAGACCAAACCCAACATCAACGCGCTGCACGGACAAGCCAGACCGGCCTGGTGGGCACTGGGCTCGTTGTCACTAGTGCTTACTGAAGACTGAGGGTCGCCGTGCCTGGGGTAGTCCAAGCGTTCTGGGGACACCAGCAGTCATCAAGTGCTTGCTGTCTCACACCGGCTCTCCCCTGCCTGTGAGTAAACAGGAAGTGGACCCAACAGGCGTCTGAAAAGCTTGTCCATGCTGCACTAGAACCCCAAAGTCAGGAGGCTGGACGCTGGCTTCACTGTCTTCACCACTGAATCCCCAGCTCCTAACACCCTGCCTGAAAGAAGGTGCTCCACAAATATTCATCACCTGAACTCATTGATGAAGTCTCTAAATCCAGGGCTTTGCACATGTTGGCAAGCGCTCACCACTGAGCTACCCCTCAGCCCCACCAGTGTAATTACTTATGGGTGGCAAAAATCACTCTTCTTTTAAGAGTCATAGATTGAGCCAGGTGCGGTGGCACATGCCTGCAATTGCAGTAGCTCAGGAGGCTGAGACAGGAAGATCGCGAGTTCAAAGCCAGCCTCAGCAATGGTGAGGCGCTAAGCAACTCAGTGAGACCCTGTCTCTACATAAAACACAAAATAGGGCTGGGGTGTGGCTCAGTGGTTGAGTGACCCTGAGTTCAATCTCTGGTAACAAACAAACAAAAAAGGCACAGATTGCGGGAGTGGCAGGGACCTTCCTAAATCCAGCGGCACCTAGTTATGCCCGTAGGCTCCAGCAAAACACCCCAGGGCTATGGCATCTAATGAGGCTCACTGCCAAAGACCTGGAGATGGTGCAATTATTTCCTCTGATAATCTTAACCCGTGTCCAATGATCTTTTATGAGAAATATGACCTCAGACAAACTCTAATTTTCCACTATTTACTACAAATGTTCCAGATCTGGTTATGAATACACTTCAGTGAGTCTCACGTGTACAGAAAGGCAGGCAGGCGGGAAGGAAGCGGGGAGAAGGAGCCCTGCTGCTCAGAGCGCATGCGAGCAGGAGTGCCTGGTACTAGGCGGCTGTGCCGTGGACACCGTTCCACATAGGACACGGATTCCAGAGCCCGCTGGCCAGCCCGCCTGTGAAGGGGAAGGCCTCCTCCCGTTCTCAGGCCCTGTTTCAGCTCCTCTCGTTCAGCAACGAGTGGCTGGCCAGTGCTACAGAGCAAGACAGGCCAACGACTTCTCAGCTTTTCCAAGGGATGCCAAGGTGAGCACACAGCAAGGGAAAATGCTGTCTGGTGATGTTCTGCAGTGGCCGTGGCACTGTCAGTAAGTTCAGCCTCAGTGAACAGTGGGAATGTCAAACTTGATTCTTTGCCTGTGTTGAACATGAAGACCTGCAGAGCAGGAGGGGCCCGCAGAAGACATCAGGAGACCGTTTGCCTGCCAAATGGAACTGCCCTAAAACATCAGTCACAGAAAGACTGAGCCAGGCAAGGTGGTGTGTGCATGTAATTCCAGTGGCTCAGGAGGCTGAGGCGGGAGGATGGCAAGTTCAAAGCAAACCTAGCGAGGCCCTAAGCAACTCAGTAAGGCTCTGTCTCTAAATACAATATAAAGAAGGGCTGGGGATGTGGCTCAGTGGTTAAGCACACCTGAATTCAATCCTTGGTACCAAAACAAAACAAAACAAAAACCAAGCAACCAAACAAAAACCCCAAAAGATTCAAAGCAGATTCCTCAATGTCCCAAGGGAACCTGTCCCCACATTGAAAAAATTTGATTAATGATTTTTATTTTCACCTTTAAGAATGGCAATAACTAAGCAGGCCCATTTATATCAGACTTTCCATTTGGGGGTAAATTCCTGGGTTAAGTCTCTTTCCCCACTGCAGAAGACTAAACCCAAATTCCCAGCCTCCCTAGCAGCAGACGCCATATGGTGAAAGGTACCCTGAGCTCCAGCGACCTCTGTGGTCAGGCCTGTCACCAACCAGTCCCATGACCTGGGTGTGCATTCCCCTCCTGACCAGAGGCTCCCTCTGCAGTGCAGGGGTAGCGGAGGCAAGGAGGTAGGCTAAGATGCCTCTCATGCCCTTCAAGCACTGATGTTTCTCAACTGTATGCCAGGCAATGTCCACAGGATTAAAGGAGGGCCTAGAGTAAGTGACATCTGTCAGGTAAGAGGAAAACGCCTCCTTTCGATTCCTTTCAAATCTCCATGTTCAATACTATGTTGATAATCAAGCACAGGACTCAGATCTGGCTAGTACCACTATTTACAATGGTAGACACAGAGCCAAGACCAATTTCTACCTTATCCAACTACAGCAGAACAGAAGCTGGGTCACGCTGCGCCCCACGCCTCCGCCCCCAGGTCAGCCACTCATGCACCTGCTGGCACAGGCCCTGTCTGCCCGGCCCACCCTGTGCACGCCAACCCGCACACGTCAACCTGCACAGACTGCAGACTGCTCCCAGGAGCTCTTCCTCCACGCAGGTGTGACAGGGTGCATGGTCAGTGTCCATCTCTGCAGAGGGACCACCATGGGAAATGACCATCAGGAGGAACAGAGTTGCATCAAGAGCTCTAGCCCTTCATTTGCTCAGTCAGGGTCTGCTGAGGGCTTTGGTGGGTCCCAAAATCACCACTCGCATTGGGTGACTGCTCCACATTCTAAGCCACTCTGCTAGAGAGGCTCAGGTCCAAACCAGGGAAACTCCGTGCCCAGCTGTGGCATCGCCCATGACTGGCCCAGAGCATGGCTTCTGTTTGCTTATTTGTTTTCAGTGCTGGAAATCAAACCTGGGTTGTTCCACCCCCGAGCTACACTTCCAGCCCTCTTTGCTTTCCATTTTGAGACAGGACCTCAGTAAGCTGCCCAGGCTGGCCTTGAACTTGCATCCTCCTGCCTCAGCCTCCCACGTTGCCAGGATTACAGGCATGTGCCACTGTGTCCGGCTCCCAGAAGGTTTGTGTGGGAGAAAATACCAAAGTGCAAAAATACCTAGATACCAGTCCTCAATAAATATTAGTTGTTATTATCATCTCTGCTTCAGAGGAACCAGGAGGCAGGGTATAATTACATGTACATTTCTTCATTAAGACAAGAAAGCAGCAGTTTAAAGTATCGGCAGCTCCTCTCCCTGAACACTTCTTGTTTCCCCTGCCGTCAGGACCACTGGCACTCACAGGCTTCTCCCGCGGGGCCAGGGCCTTGTCTGTGGTCACCTAGAAGACAGCAGTTGATACTGCTGAGTGATTTCACAGTAGTGGCACCTTCCCCTCTGCCCTGGTGTATCTAGGCACCGGTTATAGCACAGGCTGCAGGGGGCACCACAGAGGCTGGGCACCACCCTAGGGCACTGTGAGCGCTTGTGGGATGTTCTCCAGACTGAAGCCCTCTCCCTGGACAGCTAATCTGACCAATTAGCCTCTTCAAGGATGTGGGTCTGGCCAGAATTTAATCAACCAGGTCATCAAACAAAGGGCTAAGCATCTGGCACACTGACAGTGAGCAAAGAAACTTTCATTGTAAACTCTGGTCTGGAAGACTACTAGGAAATTCCAGATGTCCTCTGTCCCGCCTTAAAACGCTACTGTCGCCCGTCATCTCCGACTTGCGCTGCCTCTGGTTACCTGTCCTGTTCATAAAAAAATACATAAAGCGAATGAAATGGACAGAAACGTGTCCATTAGCCTTAAAGCACAGGGAAGGTGACATCTGCTTGGTGGACCGCCGGCTCCGCCACGCAGAGCTTCGCTGAAGCCGTCCTGCGCCTGCACTCCTGGGGTTCAAACGAGACTCACAGGACCCAGACCCGGCCGACCACGGCTTTTCAGGGCGTATCGTCACCCAAGACAGGGTGCACGCGAGAGCTCAGGTGGGACAGAGGAAAGGAAATCACCAGGCAGCGTGTGGGGCCTCAGGACACGTGTCCTGACCCACTTCTCGATTCCACAGGGCCATGGTCTCGTGTCGACAGTGTTCAAGAAAGCGCAGACCACATACTGTTACCTGGCCGACTGAGGGGCTCCTGGGAGGGCCGGCGATCTAAGCACAAGAAATGTCCTGACATTTCAACCGTCCACGCAGTTTGGAACCTTGTTCCTCAAGGAGACTCAGGGCGGCCTCCCGGCACTGGGCAGGCAACGGAACACAGGGCAGGCTGGGGACCCGGCCCGAGCCTCCAGGGAGGACCCACTTATGGACGGAGGACCACAACACCCCATCATTAACCCTTTGCCACCTGTGAAGGACAACGGCCAGATGAAGACAACGCTGGGCCAGGTGTGGACGCCCCGCCTCCAGCCCTGGCCTTGGCACAGCGCAACCCGCGACACCAGCAGAGCCCTTTCTCACCGAGCGCTGGCTTCCTCCCCGCAAGGACGAGAGGGCGTTCTGTGATGAGGGGGCAACGTAGGGCAGCTGGCCTCACCGTCACAGGCACACAGGCCCTGCCCAGCGAGCATGGCCAAAGGTTTGCTTCCAGCCCTGTTCTGACATTCTGTTGCCTCGATGTCACATTTAAGCTGTGTTGCTACCTACAGAGACGCAGCCTGGAGCCCCGAGGAGCTGCCCAACAGTCTCAGGTACCTTGAGAGGCACTGCCCTCGAGGTGGGGGAAACCTGGCCTGGCCACCTTGAGATCTGCCAACAGGGAATCAGGATGATGGGACGCTTGCACACATTCTCGTCACCTGTCCTGTAAGGTGAGTCACATTCTTCGAGCAATTGCTTACACAGTATTAGAACCAGTCTTTGTGTGACCACGCTGGTAAGTCAGAGGGCAAGTGACTTTTTTTTTTTTTTCCCAGATGAGGAAACAGGCAAACTGCTTCACCTCACAGGGTCACTTAGGGGCAAAATCTCTGACAGGAATTCTGAGTTTCTGAGGTCCCCTCTTATAGGTACTGTGACCTACAAAACAAGAGTGCTCTGTGAAAGCCCGCCCCAAACTTCCAGCTCCTCTCCTCTGCCTGCCCATGTCTTCTGGGCACTCCTCGGGCTCCTCCAGCAGTCCCTCACTCCAGAGCTTTCCACAGCCCTAACTCGTACTACCCCAGGGACCTGTGCATGTTCATCATCAGAACTGTGACAGTGTCAATCCCCCATGCCAGCCCTTCACAGGAGGCACTCCCGTCTCTTCCTTTCTTCTCTAGATACCCACATGTCTAACTAGAACTTTCTGTTGGGTACAGACCACATCCTAGACTTTCAACCCTAGAACACCCTGCACAGGACTTGGACACAGAGTAGATATCCTGAGGGACGCCTTCAGGACTAGAAGGCTGTCCTAAAATGGATCAAAATAAGGCTTTTTTGGGGGGGGTGCTGGGGATTGAACCCAGGGCCTTGTGCATGGGAGGCGAGCGCTCTACCATTGAGCCACATCCCCAGCCCCCAAATAGACATTCCCCAAAGCAGATAGAGCTAACGAAAACACAGAAGGATGTCCAACATCTTTATTCATAGGAAAAATGCAAACCAAAACCAAAATGAGATGCCACTTGACACCCGCTAGAAGGGCCGCAGTCAAAAGCAGGACCAAGGAGTGATGAGAGGCGGTGGAGAAACCACAGCTCTCACTGTGCGAGGGCGTGTGCAAGGGCACAGTCCCTCTGGAGAGCCCTCAGTGGCTCCTTCCCACACTACGAAAACAGCCAACAGTTCTGCTCCTAGGCATTTACCCTGGAGAGCTGGAAAACCATGTCCACGCAGAAACTTGTACATGAACATTCATGGCAACATGACTCATGAGAGACAAAAAGCAGAAACCACCCAATGCTCTATCAACTGATGAGTGAATAAAGAAAACGTGGCATCCAAACAATGGAATGTTATTTATCCATTTAAGAAATGGAGCACTGATACAAGCCACACCTTGAGTGGATCTTGAAAACATAAAGGAAAAAGACCAACACCCATACGGCATTATTTCATTTATATGAAATGAAATGTTAAGAATAGGCAAATCCCTGAAGAAGGAAGCAGATTAACGGTCCCTAGACCTTGGGAAGTGGGTACGGAGTGTGGCCGACGGGTCTGGGGTTTCTTTGGGGGCTGAGAACGTGTCTTGGAATTAGTGGCCACGGTTTGTGAATACTCTAAAGATCACTGTACATTTAAAAAGGATGATTTTCCTACAGAGATAGAATGTGCAGTGCCTTTCAATAAAGTCGTTACTAAAAAGCAAAGCGGACAGAAGAGGCTGCCTGGGAGTGGCTGTCAAACCTGAGCACGTGGCAGGCAGCTGGAGTGCTTGTGAAGCAGGGTGCTGGGCCCCACCCCTTGTGGCTTCTGACCCAGCAGGTCTGGGGTGGGGCTCAGGAATTTGATCTCTAACAAGTCCCCTGTGGTAAAGGTCCTGCTGGTCTGGAGCCACATTCTGAGATCCACAGCAGTGGCCCCCAACTTCCGCACATGTGGTGGACACTGCAAGGTAGTGCAGGAGACTCCCCAGTTCCCTGTCCAAAGGCAGGCTTGCTGGCTGGCTGCTAGGAGGGCTGTCGGTGGGAGCTGTACCTCTCTGTGCACCGTGGGGAGCCTCTGAAGGGCAGTCTAGCCGTGGGCTCTCCAGGTGGTCACTGAGGCCTCTCCCTGGGCCTGCAGCACAGCCTGCCACCTCCCTCCACCCACCCACTCCCGCTCCGCCTTCCTCCCTCTCCAGGCACTGATCCTAAGGCCCCTCCCTGATACGTATTCTGCTCACCAAACTCCATCTCAGAGTCTGTCTCACGGGAGAACCCAACCTGTCATAATGCATCTGAATCATCTGGGGAGCTTGTTCAAATGCAGATTCTAATTCTATAAACCAGATCTGAGGTTCAGCATGTCTAACAAGCTCCTAGGTGAAGCCCAGGCTGATCCATGGCCCTCTTGGAGTAGGAAGGGCCGAGATGACCTTGAAGTACTTCTCTGGTTTCATAATGGGAAGGCCATGATCTACCAGGTGGAGTGCAAAGTAAGAAAGGTACCACATTTAATAGGTCACAGAAAGGGACTGATATTATTACCCTGTGCTCGAGATCCACGCCACAGAACTGGGTTACAGGTGAGTGTGTTCAACACGGGTCTCTCAGGTACTCCAGCAGTTCACCCCCTGGGACAGGGGCCAAGACCAGCTCGAGTGACTTTATGCCCTGTTGTTACAGTGAGTGATCTGCATCATGCAAGCAGGGGACGAGGTGACTGATCCCCGCTGCACAGCCAGCTCAGGGAACCCACGGCCGAGTGGGAGAAAGGTGAAAGGAAAGGTGCCATCTTCTGCCTTCCAAAACCCGTGCCTTCCAAGAGCACGCGGCCAGGCGGCACCATGGCTGAGCTGGCCATTTGACCTGCATCTGCTCCTGGCTTGCTGGGAACACCACAACCTCTGAGTTTTCCATTCTGTTGGGGCTAACTCTAAATAAAGACACAGGCACTGACTCAGGGCAAGCTTTAAAAAGACAAAGGGGAAATTTCAACCAAGATTTCAAGACGTTATCTGAGAAGGAAATTTGCACCATCCACCGAACAGACACTGACCAGAGAGCTAATCTTGGGTGGGGTGGGCTGAGGGCAGCGTCTCTGAGGAGACAGTGATCCTTGACCCTCTTTCACTCACTGAGCTGTGGTACCAGTCAGCAGGAAGGTGTGCAACAGAGCTGAGTGCCTAGGGGAAAGGGGCAGGACACAGTTGAGATCTGTAATAATAATTCTCGTGGAAAGTTGTGAAACTTGGCAATTTGTCATCCTTGAATGTTACCATCCTCAAATTTCCATCTGTGTTGTGAATTCAGTTGTACAGTTGACAATTGTACAATTTCACAAAAAAATAAAAGGAGTGGGTTTCAGCTGAGCCGTGGGCAGGACACCAACAAAAACGGCGCAAGCACCTCACCGAGAGCACGTGCAGAAGCCGTGGTTTCGCCTGATTTTCACGGCAGTGATGTGATGACAAGATGGGGTGGGGCAAGGACAATCCAGAGCAGGCGAGTCCCTGCGACTCTGGACTGCGGCCACCGCCCAGGCTATGCCCACACTCCGTGCTGGAAACCCAGGAAGGGCTCAGCCCGGAGGCACGCCTACAGCAGCAAGTGGATCCAAAGTGCTTTGCAAACTTGAAAACTCACGCGGCAGTGAAGATGCACTGTGCCTCCTGAGTGACATGCGACTGTCATGGTGCTCCCTGAGCCCGCCTGTGGTACGTACACTCTAGAGCAGGCAGCCCCTGATCATCCTGTTGGAAGCTGGCCTTGTGTACACCAGAAAAAGAAGTCAAGGTACAGAGCAGCACCAGCGTTACTACTGGAAGTGCTAATTATTCACCAGTGTCTCAGAACCTAGTCATTTCCAAACCTGCTGGAGCTTCTTATGAAAATAAACACACACATCCCAACGCAGGGTAAAAGGATTCCCAGAAACCTACACCAAAAACACAAGTAAATTATCCTCTAAGCAGGGGTTTCTCTCCAGTTTCATTGCTTCCCACAAGGGGAACAATTTCTGGAGAACATAATAGTGAAAGAGACAATACACCACCAAAGAGGAAAATAACATCTTTATAATTACAGATTACTTCCCAAACAAATGGCACACCTCCACACTCACTCCGCTGTGAGCCGAGCGACCGCCCTGGAGCTTGCCCTCCCCGTCAGCTATCAACATTTACAGCTTAACAGCTCAATCACCAGATTTTTGACACAGAAACTCTAGACAGCAAAACACTCTCAAATGACCCACTCATTTCATTCTTGGGGAATGCGAAAAACAGTTCCAGAAAGCACAAATCGGGGTTGATACCTCTGCAGGCGAGCACAGTGCCTGCTGCCTCCAAGAGCCCCATTTCAGTGTGCCGATTTCAGCGATTACCTAATCATTCCCAAACCATTCAGATTCTATCAGACAGGAATTAGCAGCTGAGAAAAAGTCGGGCTTGGCCCATGCTGGCACATCCCTTTATCAGGAAGTCATCTAAGTCCACATTACTGGAGCAAGGCACCCACATTTATTTCAACCTACTGGTTCCTTATCCATTAAATGGTTTCTTAACCATCACACTGGTTATTTAATTCCTATCCCATGGCTCCCCCAAGAAATAAAAAGTGCACTATAATTATATAAACTCTTAATTAAACTGAAGAAGTCAGTGTTGCCATTACCCATCAGTAATTCCACTCAATTAGGACAATAGACTTCCATTTATTACTGAACTCCTAATTGCTACTCATTTTCCTGGTTAGTAATTGCCAATCCTATCAGACAATGTGCTTAAAGAAAATTCTGCCATGAAATTATATTTCCCTCCATCAAAGGAAAGGTGGACTCGGAGAGCCCTCAGTCCTCAGGAGCTGGGTCCCATTCTGCAGCTTTAGGCGACTCTGGGCTCAGGAATGTAAAGGCTGGTGCCGAGGGTGGATTAGCTGCTCCGAACCGTGGGAGACTTACCCACAAAGGAAAGGCGCATCCAGGTAGCCAGAGAATCCCAGAGCCAAAGCCAAAGCCAAAGCCAAAGCCAAGCAAAGGACGCCAAAACAAAGCCACCCGGCGCAATCTCCGGATCTCCAAGAGGAAGCTCGAGGTCTCCAGGAAGGCGCATCTTAGGTCCGGAGGTGCACGTCCCCTGCTGGGGGCAGGTCTGGCATCTGCTGCATCTCGGCGGGAGAGCCCGGCTGGAGGTCCAAGGACCGCAGCCGCGGGCGCCCGGGCCAGGCCAGCCGGCGTGACCTCCCTGGGTCCGGCTTCCGAGTGGGGTCTTCGCCCCGCAGGCGCCCCGCGCGCAAGGTCGCGGCGCCCTGGGAAACTCTCCGGCCGCGCCGGGCTGGGACGAGGCGCGCAGCGGCTCCGGGAGGGCTGCGGGCGACCTAGCCGCGACTCGCGGGTGCCCGGGCCGCGGAGCAGCGCGCCGCCCGCCCCCGGCCCGGCCCGGCCCGCCCCGCGCCCCGGCCCGCGCCGCTCATGACCGGCCTCCTAACTGGCCCGGCGACGGCAGCGCCGGCTGGCAAAGACTCCCGCGGTGGCGAAACTTGGCAATTTATCCCCGGGCCCGGGGGAGGTCACCCGCAGTGCTTCCGCGGATTGGCTGCGGCGGCGGGACGCGCAGGCAGAGCGCGCGCGGCTTCCCAGGCGCGCGGCCATCCGGGCGGCGCGGGGCGCGGGGCGCGGGGCGGGCGCGGGGCGGCGGGGCGGCGGGGCGGCGGCGGGACGCGGGGCAGCGGGCAGCAGGGGCCGCGCACGCCCCACCCACCGCGCGGGCTGGGGGCTGAAGGCGCCCCGGCTGTTCGGGCTCTAGACGTCACACTCCCCGCCTGAGGCTTCCAGTTGAGGATGGGCTCAAGCCCCTCGCAGTCGGAGGACGTTCTGAGTCTCCATCTCCATGTCCCAGAGGAGGAAACCGAGAGGAGAGATGCAGTGCCTCGTGAAGGCCAGGCGGGGCCTCAGGGCCCTCACTGCTGTCTCTAGAGAGGACCGGGCTGCCCGGCTCTGACCTCAGGGACATGTCCAGCAGCGCCCCAAGGACCGTGGAGCAGCCCCAACCTGAGGAAAGTGCACCAGAGCACGCTCCTTTTTATCCCCTAAGAAACCGAGGCTGGGAACAGCTCAGGTACATCCTTTCCCCCGAAGCTGGTGACCAGGTGGGCATGCAGGCTCAAGCTCTGAGTGCTGGGCTTCCGCCTCAGCACTGCAGTGCTCAGAGCCCACGGAAGAGCGTGACTCCTGGAGGGGCTGCAGGTGCCACCCACACCTAAGAGGGGCTGCTGCAGGCCTCCACGGTGGTTCTCGCCAGTTACCCCTGGTCAGTGAACACACTCGTCTGCCCCGTCTCCCACTCCACTTCAGGAGCCTATTCTGGCCCTGGCGAACTCCACCCACTGACACGGAAAGAAACCATCAAGTGGGGTAGAGAGAAGCAGCAGGCAGCAGGCCGCTCTCCTTGGGCCCAGGACAGAGCCGCTCAGTCCCTCTGGTCTGGAACGCAGTCAAGAAGGCGTCTGTCCTCACTGCCCGGTGTCTGGAAGGATGAGCAGAACTCTGTGTCCTGTGGAGTTCGGGCTGACCAGTGCTATCAAACCACGGCTTCTTACAACAGCAACCAACCAGCGCTTGTCAGTAGAAGTCTCCATTCCCATGACTGGGGCGCGGGGAGAGAGAGGCGGCTGCAGTCTGCTTAACAACCTTCCAGGTGAGGTGATGAAGGGGCGGTCCTCCAGCCTCCGTCCTAGGACTTTGTGACTGTGCAGCTTGCAGAGCCTGGAATTTGATTTTTAATGCTATGGTCTTGTTTAACAAGACCAGGGAAAAGCAGAAAGGGAACATTACCAACTGATCTAGTGGGTGCGTGCTGCATGCCCGGGGGCATGACTCTAGGGCTCTGTGAGAGCTGGCACTGCCCTGCCGGGAAGCTACTCTTATAGCTACTCTCACAGCGGAGAGGACGGAATTATAAGCACATCAAATAATGTGTCCAAAGTCACACAACCAGCTACAAACACAGGTTTGGGTTGGCACTAGAACCCAAGTCCCTAAACTTAACACGGCGCTGCCTATGACTCAAAGATGACACCAACCTTTGTCTGGTATGACATACTGAAAAAAATAGAATTTTGTAAAATGTCTTGATGGAGATGCAGATTTTTTTTTCTTAGCGTGCTGAATTTCCTAAGTGTTCACATGAGCACATATTACAGTGATGACCAGCCTAGTTTCTAATTGTTCATGTTACCATCTCTGTTGAAGGCTCAGCCACGAGGCCATCCTTGAAACCCTGGGAAGCCTAGAGGTTTCTTTTTACATGTTGGTGGCTGCAGAACCACCACAGTGAGGAGTGGGGGATCATCTGCTCAGCAGGCTGCCCAGGGTGGGAGAGGGCAAGCCGATGAGCGGCCATGAGGTGGGTGGTACATGAGGGACACAGGCACGAAGGCGCGGGGTCTGAAGACGACCGTGGGTGAAGGACCCAAGGCTTCCCATGGAAGAGAGGGCTGCTGCCGGTCTCAGAACATGGCTGTTCTCCTGCAGCAGAGCCAGGGAGCATCACCCGGGACCCCAGAGCTCTGAGATGGACAACCACCAACGGGGCTGTCGCGTCACATCTGGCGAGCACTGGCACAAGGCCACATTCAGGAGCATCTTCTGTCTGGTTTGCCTAGGAACAACTACTAGTCTGGGCAAGGGCAGTGTGCAGTTGGCAGCACCCTCTCCTCCTACCCTCACTCAGTTACTTAAGCTGGCATTCTGAGCCTCCCTTCAGTGGCCTTCTGTCACCCCACGTTGCCAGTGTGTTGGTGACTTTGTGAACATTGACTGCAACTCCCTTTAACCAGCAAGTCAAGTACAAATAGTTTAGCAGGCACTCTACTTATTAGCAATATTACCAATGTCTTCTATATGCTGAAACTAAACGCATGGAGTTCTCACGAAGCCACAGTAAGTGAGGAAATGACACAATCAAGGCCATCCTTTCACTTTCTGGGAGTTTTACCTTCACGACTGCATCTGCACCCACTGGGAAATGTGTTATGTTGGTCAACAACTCGGAAACGATCCCACTGCTCCTGCCACATCACTCGAGGATCCAGGCCCTGTGAGAGAAAGCTCTCGTGTGTCTTGTCACCAGGGGTTATGGTGTATTTACCCTTCAACAGAAGTTTCTTTTTGGCCATAGAATATAAAATTAGGATGACTGGCTCCAAGGTCTAGAGAGATGAGTGAGGGGAAAGGAAGTTACCCCACTTGATCAAGGACATCACCCTTCCCTTCAGGACAGGTCCCAGCAGCAGCCTCCACACCACCCACATCTAAAGTATCCCTAAAATGAAGGAGCAGTGTGTCCCCAAAGAAGTTCTGACAGCCTCTAGGCCAGCAGGGAATAGCCCACTGGCTCAGCAGCCCTGCAGGGCTGGCAGTCGCTTCACCATCTCCGGCTCTCCATTCTGGACTACGAGAGGAGTGCCGGCGTCCTCACCCAGGGCTGCAAGGACAGCTCCAGCTAGAGGTGGTGGCCAGCACTCCTTTGGGCCCAGTGGGGCCTTAGCTGAGGAGCAAGTACCTACAGCATCTATGCTGATGCAAAGCTAAGCCCTGGGCACTGGCCTGCAAGGTGGCGCTGGGCTGGAGACCGATGTCCACACACTTCACTGTGGTCTCCCGGCCTTGGCCCTGCAGACGGCTCTCACTCCTTTCTGGAAGGGAAAGACATGCCTGCAGGCTTTGTGTGAGGCGGAGTGCACTGGCGGAGAGCAGCGGAGGACGGCTAAAGGGAGCAGGCTGCTCTCCTGAGATGCTCTGCCAGGTAGGCCTGAAGACAACCCTGGTCCCTCCTGGTCCCCCAAGCTTGGGAGCCTCCAGTGGAAGCTGAGCAGAGGCAACCAGTCATGTCCCCTCGGCTTTCTAGGTCACTTTCCCCGACAGGGCTTTGCACACAAAAGGGCCTGCAGCGTTTGATCCCCCACCCCCGTTAGGCCAGGCCGCTCCTTGGTCTCTGCCAGGCTCCATCGGGAAGCCCCACTTCTGCCCACACGGGAGGAATGGGGGAAGGGCACGCAGGCGCAGGCCCACCGTCCCCTCCGCTGGAAGGAGAGGACTGCAGCAGCCCACGCCTGGGAGGCCACTGCTCCTCTCCCGTGGGAAGCCAGAGGCTGGGAGAGACCCCACTGTGCGAGTGGCAGCAGTTCTGCAGCTGCAGCCCCGTGGGGAGGGCTCAGAAGGGATCTGGGAGGACACGGGCCCAACAAATGTTTCAAAGCGATGCTTCACTTGCGGTGAACAGATGCTTTATAACCCGTCATACACAGACTGGAGTCCGAATGTGCTTAGATCTCAGAATGGAAAGGTTTCTAAAGAAATACTCCAGAAATACCCGAATTCAGATGTAAAAAACGGTGAGAATCAAGAACAAAGCCAGAGAAAGCAGAGGGAGCGAGTAACCTTTCATTCCGGCGCTTTCCCCACTGGAGACAGTGGTGATCTGCAGTGCCATTTGATGCAAATGCCTCTCGGGAAACCGCCAGCGGATAATAGATAAAAAGATTATCTGTGACATTATGAAAAATGAAAGTTTAAAAATGGCCCCGCGTCCCATAAAAAAATCCTAAACTTTATTCAGTCTTGTTGAAAGGCAAGCGCGAAACCGTGCTCTGCTCAGCCCCTGGGGGCCCTGCCTCCTCTGCCACTGTTCTGGTGCCTTCCACCAGCTCATCAGTTTGAAAAGACCTTTCCTGCTGGTTTCTCTTTGCTGGAAACATAAGGTCCGAGAAGCTATCACAGCCCTGTCTCTTTCCCTAACTTGACTGATGCTAGCCACGAAGTGCTGCGGCTCCTACGCCTCAGTCCTCTCTGCCCCGCCGCCCCCTCTGTGCTGAACGCTGTCTGCACACTTGATTTAACAGATGAACTACAGATCCAAGGCCTGGGTTTCCAAGGGCAGCAGAGTCCGATTTCCATCCAGGTCTCTCTCGAGTGGCTCGGCATGGAAGTCTTTCATTTCATGGGCTAGGCCCCGCTGCGAATCCCTCTGCTGGCTACATGGTTTCTTTCTTTGCTGGAGAGAGGAGCAGAGATCCCAGGGACTTTCCCTCTTCCAGATTCTAGCATTCCTTTTAAATAGCGCATCACTAGTGTAACCCAGGACCCCAGCAAGCATTTGATCCGTTGGACCAGCATCTGGATCTCAGAGTTGGCTGACATGCCGAGGAACCTATTTGAACACCTAGGCCATAAAAAAGCACCACTGTCTTCTAAACAAGGCGGAGGGAACCAGTTCGGAGTGAGGGTCTGGAAAGAGACTACCTGGTTCAGATTCCAGTTCTGCTACGGGCCGGCTGGGCTCACTTTAAGAAAGCCTCAATATCTGAATTTCTCCATTTACTGAACAATCATAGTAAGATTATTGGATTGAATCATATAGAATCACTGACATTTGACTGTTTTGGAATAAAGTTAAGACTATTAATCTGAACCACATGAAATTACTGACATCTAACTGTTTCTGACATATAAAAATGGTGATTTCATATGGCTCATCCAAATACCTCAAAGGGGGTTGGTGTGTATAAAAGGCAGAAAGCCAGAGGATGCTGTATCAAAGTGCCTGGTACATAGTACATGCTCAACAAAGGCCAGCTATCATTGTTGTTTTTTTTTTTTGATACTGAGGATTAAACTCAGGGGCACATGACCACTGAGCCACATCCCCAGCCCTATTTTGTGTTTTATGTAGACAGGGTCTCACTGAGTTGTTTAGAGCGTTGCTGCCATTGCTGAGGCTGGCTTTGAACTCGCGATTCTCCCGTCTCAGCCTCCCAAAGTGCTAGGATTACAGGCATACGCCACCGTGCCCGGCTCAGCTATCATTGTATTGTCAAGAATCTTACAGCAATCACCCACCTGGAATCCTAGCTGCTCTGGAGGCTGAGGCAGGAGGATCACGAGTTCAAAGCCAGCCTCAGCAACTTACCAAGGCCCTGTCTCAAAATAAAAAATATAGAAAGGGCTGTGTGTGGATCTGGCTCAGTGGTTAAGCACCCCTGGGTTCAATCCCTGGTACAAAAAAAAAAAAGAGAGTGTGTCGTACACTAAGCTTAAAGTTCATGTCCTCAGGACGCCATCTGTTGGCTCATTTCCTCTTGAAAAAATCCCTCCCATGTAAATCTCTCCCATTCTCAGGCCATTTTACGAATTCCTGGGCACTTTCATACGTCAGTTGGCATGACTAGAATCAGACCTGCACCTATTCGAACAGATATTTAAAAAAATATGCTTGAAAATACACATGAACTGTAAAAATGCAAAAGTAACAGAGGAAAGGGCGTGTGGCCCTTCTTTGTCTAGAACCAAGGCCAGCTGGCTGGAGGCTGGACAGCACAGAGACCGGAATGAGGTGCAGCTGTGGTCGTCTGCAGGGCAGCCGTACACACCTCACGTACACCTCACGGTACCTCCCCAGGGCAGTAATGAGGCTCCCTCAAGATCTGCTCATTCCAGGAGGAGTCCCTCAGACTTCAACCTGGTGCTTCTTTGGTTCAGTGGAACCTTCTGCAAGGGTGCTAAGGAGTTGCCTCCCCCTACATCCTGAAGGTTTCCCGAGACTGCGCATTTCTCTGTGCCTCCTTCCTCTTTTTATTGCAAGTGGAGGAGAGAAAGGATGTGAGTTATTGCAGCTGTTGGAGTGAGAAGGAAATAGAGGAACTATGACAATCTGTGGGCAAGGGCTGACCTGGGAGACGGCAAGAGTATATGCCAGCCTGCCAACCAGAGGGGACCAAGTTGTCGGCGGAGGCAGTGTGCAGTGGTCCTCCCATGGCAGGTTTCGGGATGTGACCCTTGGTTTTGAGTGTTCTGGAAACACGCACACCAGCACTGGACAGGCCTCCTGTGCCAAGTTACTTGGGTGCTATCCCTGAGGTCAGACGCAGGCTCCCAGCCACAGCAGTTCTGGTAGCAATCCTTGAGATGCCTCACCCTAAATAAAATCCCCTCACACACGTGCGCACACACACACTCCCGTATTTTAATGAAATCTTTCCCCAGTGGACTAATCATAATTATCTTGAAAGCTTGCGTGCTTCTTTTTAAATTACAAAATATTTCTGGACTACAAAAAAAAGTGTGGGGGGATAATATAAGGATATACGTAAGGGAAACCTAAAGAGATGCCCTCCAACTCAAGAAATATGTATTTCAGATCTCCCCCATACTTAAGCACATCGCCAATGTGTATTTACTGTGCAGAGCGTGGGATTTGTAATTTTGCTCTAGACATATGTAAATACCAACAAGATGTGGTATGTCCTCTGTTTGAAATTTTATTTTACTGGCTTTGTTCGGTACGTACCTTTCCATGACTCTTAAGCAAGAGATGGATTTTGGTTCATAGGGCCCTTTATGGTTTGCTATTTGCCTTGAACAAACTGGCCAGAATCTGGCTGAGTCAGGTGACCAGATCACGAAGAATTAAACCAGGGTATGCTTAAGAGTGCAGGCATCCCCTTGTACCATCTAGAGCAGGTATGAACCGGGGCCCTCTGGGAAAACCAGGACCCAGCACGGAAGAGCACTTTGCTTTCATGTATGTGATCCCTGTGACCAACCAGGAGCCTTTTGCCATCACTGGATCTGATGGGCTTCTCACAATGAGTCACTTTCTGCCTCTTTCAGCAGAAAGTTATTAATGAGAACCTCATCCTCATGGGTAAAACAAGGCGTTTTACCTCCCACCATTGCCGAGTTGCAGGCAAGGGCTCACAGCACAACAAAAACCCACGGCCCCACGAAAGCCGTGGTCCCCCTCCTTCCTGGCGGTCCAGAGCATCCTTGCTGTGCAGCAGGTCAGCTGAGCCCGCATCAGCACAGGTCGGATCGCCCTCTGCAGGACCCCAAAAGCTGACTGGCCAGGGATCGCCAATGCTCTGTCGTTCAGCCTCTTAATTGGCCTGTTTCTATGGAAATGAGCTTACTGCTAATCAGGTTTTCTCACAGCTCCCAGCCGGTTCCTGATGCACCCCTCGCATTTGAAATAGTGCTGCATTACATACTGACCACAGAAGTCAAGAGGGCAGTCGACGGGAGTCAAAGGCGCGCCAGAGGAGTCAGTAAATTTGGTTTCCCTTTGGGAGAAGAAAAGCAGATCCTGAGCTTACTCAACCCCTTGAAAGGCAGGGTGCAGAGCCATAAGGAGAAGTCCCTGCACTGTGGGTCAGGCTAGGCTAGGGTTGCACCATGCAGCAGCCTGTGAGTGTCTAGAACCAGGACGGAGCTGAGTTTTCTGACACTGCCACAGCACAGGCCCTTGCCCTGGCTCTGCTGGCGGAACACTGGAAGCAAAGCCAGTGTCCATCATCCTGGAATAGGGGTGCCCTGGGCCTGCAGTAACCATGGCTCCCCACACCTGCCTGTGCTGCCTCTGCTGGCTCAGGTGTATAGCCTGCTCTAGCTGAAGCCTCACCGTGTCACCCCACATGCCTCCTCACCCTCTCTGTATTTAGGAATTAAGATGCACAGCCATTTTATCAAGGATTGCTTCCCACCCAAATTGCATTTGACCAGTTTCATTTCTGCCTGAAATTAAAACACAGAACTTATACATCCCAAGCCGTCACAGCATGAGTGAAACCCTAGAAATAAATCCAGTCTAATGACAGAGCGATCCAGAGACCTCGGTGGGAAACAAGATACTTTGTTTAATAATTATCGGCTGCTTTCAGGGCCTGTCTGCCAAAGCACTGGTGTCAGAACTGCACAGGGAAGAATCGTCCCCCGGATTTCACCCTGGGAAAGACTAAAGCCATTTAAACCCAGACTGGATGCTTTTGATTTACATTTCTGATATTAAATGTGTAGCGGCTGTCTGCATCCATGCTACGGGCATTACTTCAGTGCGAAGAACCCGGAGGTGGCAGGGATCCAGTTCACTAATGAACGAGCTTATCTGGAGGAAAACAGCTTTTCACACCGTAACAAACAATGAACACCTCTTAGATAACAAATTCAATGGCGAAAATATGGCACTGTGCATGTCACAGTCCCATAATTTAATGGAGGCACTTGCAGCATTAGTGCTTTACATTAATTTTTAAAATTAATTTTGTTTGGCCCGCAGGGAAAATATTTTCTCTTTTGTTTCCGATATCCTGCAGCTCATTAACGCTGCTTGCTGCTGCTCCACAGTGCCATCCACAATAGTCCACTGGCTAGCCAGAGGCCATTTTTAAAAGAAGAAAACTGGCAGAGGGGCAGAAGCGGCTTTCCTGCTTCCTTCCACAAAGAAAGGCTCTCCCAGCCTGACAAAGCTGCTCAGCGGCGTGTGGGGTGGGGGCAGCTCTGGATGAGCCCAGGGGCTCCCTCTGCCACAGCTGCCCGACACTACCCCCAGAGCAGTGGTCCCTGAACCTGGGACTGTCAGGATTACCTGGGCAGTTTCTGCAAAGATACAGACTGCTCGGCCCTGTCCACCCTTCCAGCACCCCACAGAAGGGTTAACTACTCGCTACGAAGAAAACAGGCCCTTCTCCCTCTGCCTGGGGCAGGGAGATCAGGGAATTCACTGCTAATCACTGCAGTTGTGATTTCTGATTTCAACTGGCAGCAAAGAGAATTGAACTGGAGTCCCCTGAGAGCAGCCAGCTCCACAAGGCAGACCCTGGGCTTGTTAAGCTGCTGCACTGCCACGCGATGATCAATTTTAAATTAATCTCCCCAGCCTCTTTAAAGTGGTTGCTAAAAATATAATCTCTGGGATAGCTTACCATAAGACTTAACTAAAGGGAAAAATTTGGGTAATAATTAAGTGCTTCCCTGGGTCTAAGCCTCCTGTAGAGCGTCTGGAGACTTGGCCAATCCACTGGCGGTGAGGAGGCCAGCCAGGGCAGTCCCGAGGCCTGAGTGAGCTGGTGTATAAGTTACACACTTTCTCTAAATAAAACTTAAATAGGCAATACGCATTTGAACAAAAGGTTAAAGATACAGTACCACACTGTATTAGAACAAATCCTTCCCTATTTTTAACCCAAAGAAGTTCGAAAGGGAAAGCCAGAAACACTGTCTAGACAGACTTTGGCTGAGCTCACGAGGGAGTCGTTATGAACTCACTTTATAGGGACATAATCTGGGTTATATATACAACACATTTTTTTTTTAAGGCAGCAAAATGGTGGGACAATATGAACAAAAGTGAAAGGAGTTCTTATTCACAAGGGGCCCTCGTGGAAAGGTCTCTGGCCTTGCAGAAGCTCCAGCCCAAAGAGAGCTGCTAGGAGGGGTGAAGGAACCACCAGGATCCATTAGCAAAGCCAGCACCCTCCCCACACTGCAGCTTGTGGCCTAGTGAAAAGACACTTCTGTAAAGTGGCAAGTACAAGTTTCCCCAGAGGGAAGTGTGTTTCTCCTTCCCTCCTCACCTGACTTCCTATTTCTCTGGGCAACATGGTGCACAGGCTGGATTGATTATTTATTTATTTAATCTGTCACTGGGGATTTAATCCAGGGGTGCTTAATCACTGAGCCACATCCCCAGTCCTTTATATTTTTTATTTTGACACAGGGCCTAAGTTTCTTAGGGCCCCACAAAGTTGCTGAGGCTGACTTTGAACTTGTGATCCTCCTGCCTCAGCCTCTTGAGTCCCTGGGATTACAGGCCATCACGCCAGGCAAAGGCTGGGTAATTTAAAGCAAGAGTTCTGAACAAATACATGTACTTTTTATGTATGCAGAGCCACTCAAGTCTGAGAGAATGCAGGCTCCTGGAGGGCCCAGTGGGAACCCACTGGGCCAGGCTTAGCATGATGCAGGGAAGGAAGTCTGAGGAGGGTGGGGGAGAGGGGGAGAGCAGGAGGGGGAGGGGGAGAACAGGAGGCTCTACACAGGGCTTCCAAGTGGACTTGTGGGACGTTTTTCTATAACCACACTGTGCCTTATTTTAGCAATAATGATAAAGAACTTCTCCAACTTCATGAAATTCCATTATTTCTATAATTTCCCTTCTTAAGAGCAAAGAATAAAATAACTCATTACTTCCACCACCAGCTAGATGTATGACCTTGAGAAAGCTTCTTAACATCTCTGGTTTAAAAAAGTGGGCTGGGTAAGACAAGCTCTAAAATTCTGATCTCATTATTCTGGGTTAAAAAACTCTTACCATATAGAACTTAATTTTGACTCCATCTTTGGCCAAGTAAAAATAAAAATGAAGAACTTATCAGCACACACATTTTCATTGTATCAACAATACAAAGTGTAAAGGTTTTTAAAAAATTGAGTCAATCAGCTACCTAGGGGAGGCAGGGCTGAGCCCAGGAGTCTAAGCCCAAGCAACAGCAAAGCCCTGTCTCAAAGCATAAAAATGAGCCCATCGCATACAACTCAGAAACAAAAGAAAGAGAGAAGATGGTGAAGTCGTGGAAGGTCCCCAAGCCGCATGAGAGTGGAAACACTTGCCAGAAGCCAAGATCTGTCTTTGTTGAGACCAAGGTCAGCTAGGGAGAAGGGAGTCTGAAGAGCAAAAGCATGAGTGGCAAGCTGGCGCTTTCTGAAGAGGCAGTCTTTGCCGGTCATGCTGGCCCATGATTCAACTTGTTTTTGGTTAGATTCCTCTTGAAGATCTGATTCAGGCTGTGGGCTTCCTTCTGAGCACACAAATAAACACAACTCTAAATGCACTTTCAGGGGGTTCCTGAGCTCCTTGATGCTTATCTGCAGACTCTGCGGTGATCGGGTGAGTCACAGGACAGGCCCCCACACTGGTACATCTATTTGCTCTCCCATTTGCTTTGAAGGTTTGCAGTGCTCTCTTTTTCTCAAGAAGAAATTTGTTTTTCAATTAAAAACATAACCCGACTCTCCCCCGACACTGGTGCAATTCAGCAGGAGCCTGGAGTGTTGAGCTCAGGAGGGGAAGGTGGAGGGACAGAGACAGCACAGGGCCCAGTGGCCTGAGCATCCTCAGGGATCAGGCTTCTGTCTGGAGGCTCCATTAGGAACCTTCTTCCACAGAGAATTCCTACCAGCAAATAAGTCCTCCCCGCCTCCTGTTAGAGGCTACCCTTTTTCTGACCTACTTCCTCCATCCTTTTGACCTGCCTTCCCTCCAGAGGAACTAACAGGAAATGGCACCCGGCCAAGGGAGGCTCAGCAGGAATGTCAGTGACTCTGGGGGCCTAGCCCATTCCTCCTCAGCAGGCAGCCCAGCCTCTGCACGGGGCACATTTGCTTAGCTTAAGCTCAGTGGGAAGTCATCTGGCCCCCAGACCTGGAACTCCTGTTTCAGAGGTTGGAAGGGTGAAAACTGTCACTTGCTCCTGTCTAATTGGCCCTGGGCTCCTGGCTGCTGGAGGATGGAAGTCCCACATGTCATAGTGGGTATTTTCCAAGGCACCATTGTTCATCCCCAAGTAGCTAAAATGACCAGTTTCTCAGGGGCCTGGATCCTGACCTCAAAGGTAGCCGAGTCCGGCCTGGTAACATCATCAACACCACCACAGCCTGCTTTTCAGAGAACTTGGTCATCCCCTACCATCCTCCTGTGTTCTGCAGGCTGATTATGAATCACATGGAAGAGGAGAGAAATGGGGGCTTAGGGGCAGGCTCTCCCCCTCGTTCCCTCTCCAGCCAACCTCCTCACTAAATGTGTCCAAAAAGCCTCTCCTCAAGAAAGCGACAAATGAGGCCCTAAATCAGAGGAACTGCAAATCCAATCAGTCAGCCTGGATGGAGAGCGCCCTACAAGATGGATTCTATCATGTTAAACAGCCTGCCACATGCAGGAGAAAGCCAGCCACAGGCCCCTGCAAGAGGAGCCCGAGGAAACCGCTCATTAGTAGCAGCCGCTCTGAGCTGTCCCAGGGAGGGTGGGCTGGAAACTCATGCCTCCCACTCTAAGAAGACCTGGCCTCTGGTGAGCCAAAGTGGCACCAGAGGGACAGGCCTGCACCAAAGGTGTACTAGCAAATTCACTGCTTAGGAGCTACAATCCCACACTCTCAGGAGCTGAAGCGTCAGTCTCCGTCTCGTCTGGGTTACTATTTGAGAAGACAGGTTTACTGATGTGACGCTCTCAGCAGTGCTGCGTGCGGAGGAAGCAAACCTGTCCAGCTGGACACTCCTGAGATGTTCCTCCCTCCGTCTTGTTTTGGTTTTGGTTTTGGTTTTAAGAAAAGGGAATATAACTTGGATATCTTGGCCCTGTTCGATTGACTGTGGTTAGCAATATTATTTACCAAAGAAGTACCTGGAGGACGTGACTTCCTGGGGGGCACGTCTCATCAAATAGACAAGATAGGTTTTATTTAAAAAAATGGAATCACAGCCTGTGATCCCAGCACTTTGGGAGGCTGAGGCAGCAGAATCGCGAGTTCAAAGCCAGCCTCAGCAATGGCGAGGCACTAAGCAACTCAGTGAGACCCTGTCTACATAAAACACAAAATAGGGCTGGGATGTGGCTTGGTGGTCAAGTGCCCCTGAGTTAAATCTCCAGTACCAAAAAAAAAAAAAAAAAAATGGAATCACAATAACATGGCTAAACATAGACGGTCTGGGTAGAGCTGAATGTGGAACAGCCTCACTTCTCAATGCCTTCAGAAACTGGAGAAAGGATGGGCTGGGTTGCCCAGTGGTAGAGCCCTGGCCTGGTGTGTGCGAGGAGGCCCAAGTCATGCCCTCGACTACTGAAAAAGAGAAAGAAGGGAGGGAGGGAGAAAGGAAGGGAGGGCGGCGAGGCTGGGAAGTGGAAGGACGAGGAGGCAGAGCAGGTCCTGGTTTTCTTCTGCACTGACCTCAACGCAAGCACAGATGCAGCTTGATGTGGTGGTGTTTTAGTTTACTAATAACTTTCATAGTTGGAAGAAAAATAATCACTTCAGCAAATGGGGTTAAGAGTCCTAGACTCAGAATAAGGACACGGAGCTGCTGGTGGCAGGGAGAGAGAGGGCAGGAGATGCTGGGCGTGTGCGCTGGCTCTCGGGGGGCCTCGCTCCCAACGGGCACCAGCCCACGCAGCCTGCCATTCCTTCTTGGCTCAGAATCAGGCCAGGTATTCACAGCCTAGTAGCTCGGACCTGTTTGCTGCGCCAGGTTAAGATGTTGTAAAGGTCCTTTTTACTTTATTTTTTTTTGGGGGGGGGGTACTAGGGATTGAATTCAAGGGCACTCGATGCCACATCCCCAGCCCTTTTTTTGTATTTATTTAGAGACAGGGTCTCACTGAGTTGCTTAGTGTTTCACTTTTGCTGAGGCTGGTTTGAGCTCTCCATCCTCCTGCCTCTGCCTCCCAAGCCTCTAAGGTTACAGGTGTGTACCACCGCATCCGGCTTTTAGGTCCGTTTTAGCTCCCTCCACTGCCTGGGATGTCTCCGGTCATATCCTGCTAGGAGGGCACTAAGGACAAAGCACGTGTGCACAGAAGTGTTCTGTGACTTGCCACAGTAGGGGATGGCATGGAAAGCACAGCTTGGGACGCTGCTTTGATGGCTGCAATGACGAGGGACACAGAAGACGAGGACTGGCATACTTGAGAGCCCCCAGAGCCCAGGCCCATGTGTCCTGGAAACATGTCACAGGGCTGTGGCTCTAGGCCAGACCCATGTGTCCTGGAACAGCCCAAGTGGAGCATCGCAAGACAAGCCAACGCCAGGGACGGATCTAGTAAAAGGTGCTGCCGCAGGTCCTTAGCACATCTCCTGGCCCCAAACAAAAGGACTGAAGGTAACTTTAAAGATAATGGAGGAAAAACACTTAAAAGTTACTGGTAGAGGGCTTGCTGGGAGGCAGCTCGGTGGCAGAGCATGCGTTCAGCATATACAAGTCCCTGAGTTTGATCCCAGCACTGAAGAAAACAAATTACTGGTATAAGAAGAAAAGAAAGAAGGTAGGTTACACAGCGGAGACAGGAATGAGTTTGTCTCCTAGCATCTGACTACTTAGTGATAACGAGTGGCCCCACAAGCTGGCTGCAGGCTTCCAGCAGCCACGGCGACAATCAGTTCCACAGTTCATGGGGCCACGAGACTCAGAGAAACCAGCTCTTCCAAAGGAGCTCAATTACTCCTGACCCCAGGACCAGAGTGTTACATCTTCTGAAGATCTACAGAAACAAAGCAAACACAATGTCCTCAACAATATTTTCTCTCTCATTCACTGAAAAGTCTCAGTGCTGAGTTTCAATGTGCTGTTGGTGTCTCCTCTGCAGAGCTCCGGTGTGGCTCCAAGGAGGTGTGCAGGGAGCTGGCCCTCTGGCTCTCTGCCGGTCG
>PVHX01000543.1:68534-96034 GCA_004024805.1 Geosciurus inauris | reverse complement strand
GCTCCTTGGCAGAGGCTGACATTTCCCAGTCCCAGTTTGGAGCTGAGAAGCGGAAGCCGGATCCCCACACTGACTCCCTGAGCAGGAGGCTGAGGACAGTGAGTCACCTGTGGGCCGGGGTCTGTCTCAATACCCCTTGTTTATTAGAATCAAAAGGTAGGAACCATGAATGTTTACCTCCGAGCCTTCTCTCTTCTAGCAAAACAGTCCCGCCGATACCCTTCTAAGAGTAGAATGAAAAGAAATCCACCAAACACTGAAGATAGGCAGAGCTGGACAGCACAGCCAGGCAGTAACTGTCAGGAGCCCCCTGCGCACCGGGCACTGTGCGAGGCACTTGGCTCCCACTGCTCCATCTCCCAGCCACCTTGGGAGCAGGTGTTCACTCCTCTCACTTTACAGATGACAAAATCAAGTCTCATAGGGCAATCTGCACAGTCATGCTTCCAGTGAGCCTTCAGTCTCAAGTGTCTCTGTGGCCACACCTCCCCTCCCCTAATCCGTTCCCCTCTAGGTAGAGGCTTCAACACCCCCAAGAACACCAAGCACCTGACTTCTACTCATGCACTCAACCTACAAATGCGTATTGAGTATGGAAACCAGGTGATGTATGCAGGATGTGCCATTCCACAGAACCCAGGGTGGCGAGGCAGCAAAGGTGGCAGGAGGCACCCAGGCGCAGGGCGTGTTCAGCCAGAGTGCGCCTGGCCCGGGACTGTGGGGAGGAAAGGAAACAGGAGGCAAGACTACAGGAGGTGCGAGGAGAGAGGAGAGAGGACGGAGATGCAAGCAGATGCGGCCATGGGCTCGGGAGAGACGGAGGTGGGGGTGACACAGGAGCACGTGAGTCCACGCGCTGCACTCCGCTGGGTCCGGTCTCAGTGGAAAACAGGGAGGGACGGACGGGCAGGAGGTTGTCCTGGGGTTGACAGAATGCTCACGGGGTGTGAAGAGGCAGGCACGGGGACAGCGGAGAGGGTGCTCAGCTGGTGCGGGCGGGGGGCCTGCAGGTAGACCGCCTTCTGAGTAAAGATGAGGCTAAGGCTCGGTCGCTTGGGTTGACTGGCGCAGCAGGGACGTTCACTCAGTATGAAGAGGTCAGAGACCCCGGAGAAGGGAATCTGCACCACAGGCCCAGTTACACGAGCTGGGAGTGAAGACCACCTTTGCTTGGGACCAAGTGAAGCTCACCTTGCGGGGACTTGAAGCCAGCTCTCCCCAGCCAGGCCTGTCTCGCAGGTGGGCTTTCCATGGAGATCCCTGGGCTGAGGCTTCCAAACACCTGATCACAACAAGCCATGCGCATGGCTAACGTGGTTCTCTACTCCAAGGTGCCAGAAGGACTTTCTGAGTGGGACTGTGCCCCCGCCCAGGTCTGAACCACTTCCCATTTGAACCATCTTCGTTAACTCTGTCAAAGGATTTCAACAAGTTTCTTCAGTTTTGTTTTGAGAGAGGAAAAAAAGACATGAAGAGAGACATGCACCAAAATAACCGGCTTTAACAAATGGCTACTGGTTTAAAAATAGTTCAGGGCTTAAGATTTTGCCTTTATCTCAGTGGCTGACCTTGCTAATACAGTATGTAGATCTCTTGCCAACTAATCGGTGGACTGTAAAGCACGGCTTCAAGCTGTGGTCAATGATCTGTAACAGGAATGAATGAGAGGGTTTTAGCAGCCAGGATCTGTAGCCTACTATCTGTATCTGACAGCTGTCACCCTCTCTGCAGAGGCCAAGGCCTAGACCTTCATTTAAAAGCAGCATGGCTGATCAGATTACTGGGACAGTGTGTCAAAACTGACTGCGCTGAGCTGGGGAGACAGAAAGTAGATCTATAAATAGCAGTCTTGCTGCCTCCACGAGCACTGAAGGGGAACCGGTACAGAGCAGCAAATGCAATGTTTAGTCTCTGCAGCGGGCGACACAACCACAGCCAGATCAGAAGTCCTGCTCTATGAAAGAATGTGATGGACAGATCAGCTTTATGGGCAAGAATTTAAAAGAGTTACATTCTTGGCATTGGTAATGGTTGCAGAGCAATAATTGGTTTGAACCAACTTTATGAGCTAACAAGGTTCCCCAGCACTTAATAATGTCCTCGGGGCACCAGGACTCAGCAAGTCACCTTCCCCATAATGTGCTGGCTGTCTGCTTCTGACAGTCCATGGGGACTGCCAGTGTTGAAACACAGAGAGTGATAAAACAAGAGGCTCTCCATTTGATATCTATTATAGATGTCAACTGGGTCTTCGACCAGAACAGCTGCACAAAGTACTGGGGTGAGCAGACGTTCTGAGGGACTCACCTAGACACGCTGGCAGTGCGACTCTGACGCTGGACACCACGGGTAATAAATGAGCCAGCTGACATTTTACAGTGTGTTACACCTCTTCCCAGAGCCATTTGCCACTCTTCAAGGTTTCCACCAATAAAACGGGGATGTCTACAAATTGTCAACAGCCACGGAAAGTAAGCCAGGGTCACATCGGAGGGTGAGAACGTGCCTGCTCGCGGGTCCGCACGCGCAGGCGAGCATTGGTGGCAACCCTGTCACAGGTCTCCCCAGGTGGCAGGGCTCCGCCAGCCCTGTGTGGGGCCAGGGACGAGGACGTGGAGGCAGGCGTTCAGGGCAGGGCATGAGGATAGGGCCGTCGGAGGCAGGCCCTGACGCTGGCAGGCGACTTTCCACCCAAGGTTGGTGCGAATGCCCGGCTCTCTTGTGAAAAGGTCAACTTAAACAGTTTTCAAAACTAACAAAAAACAGGAAGAAAAACACTATTAACACTAGAGGAGACTCCCCCACTCAGGCACCGTTCTCAGAGCTCCACGTACGCACGCCAGTTGGTCCCCACAACCTGATGACACAGGTTCCCTTATCATCCCAATTCCATGGATTAAAACCTGGGACACAGGAGGATAAGTAAACCACTCAAGGTCATACAGCAAGAGGACAAGTCAGTGTCCCAACTCAGGGAGGCTGGCCCCAGAGCTACCCTGAGTCCTCTACTCCCCAGGAACAGCTTCCCTGCATGGAAGGGAAGAGAGCACACAGGGGGTCACAGCGACTCTTCGGAACTACGGAGGAATCAAAAAGTGACGAGGAAGGGCGCAAAGGGCCCGTTCCGACACCTCTCTGACCACAGTGCGCCTGCGGCACTCACGTCCTCAGGCTCCAGGCACCACGTTGGGCTCGGTGCATGGACAGCCACAGGACTCTCCTTGATGTTGTCCCTTCACCCTCATTTTGGAAAACACCTTTACCTAGCGAACGAAGCTGGGGGCTAGGGTGTGATGGAGCAGGGCAGCAGGGAGGAGCGCTGTCCCAGGCCCCCAGAAACCGCCGCGAGGAAGCTGGTGAGCCTTCGGCTGACACTCAGGCCTCCCACCACAACTGCTGCTGGCCATCTGGGCTCCTGCTGCCTCTATGCTGCCCACAGAGTAGAATAAGCTCAACTAAAAAGTCACGTGTGCTCCCATGGCTTCAAAGTGTCACAACCGCTTTCTGTCACTCTCTTGGAATCCACGATACTGGATCTGTGCGGGGGGTAAGCGGAAATCACTTAATGCAACCTCTTTTATTCAGTGGATCAGAAAGCAGCGCCCAAAAAGGTTAAGTGGTTTGCCCAAGGACACAGGATCTGGGAGTGGCAGATTCAGGATAGGACCGCAGGCCTGGGACTCCCAGTGGAAATATTTTTCACAACTCCATAAGCTGCACATGGAATGGTTGCTGTGCTAGGAAATCAGTCAATTCAATCAAGTCAAACGTGTGTTTTGAAAAAAGTCAAGAATGAAGAAATAGAGTTTGAGGAACATTCAACATTCATGAGGAGTGCCCATTTCAGGTCACTGGAGACATTTCTCTGCAGCAAAGGTTTTCTTAATAAAGGGTTTCATTGGCCAGTTGGATCGAGACATGCATACGCTGATATTTTGCTTCTGGCAATACCTTAAACCCCCAGTTAGGCGGGTGTAAGAACGGCAATGGCCTTGAGAGCACTACAGTTTATACATGGCGTACACATCTTGGAGGATTTGGAGAAATCTACAAGGGATCCCATGCTTTTCCACCTATTGACATTTACAAAGCAGTTTAAATCATGCATGAGAGGCCTCAGGCACATGCAGTTCACAAAACATAACTCTGAGCTCCCAGGGAATTTAAGCTGACCAACACTCTTTATTAGAACCGACAGTGAAAGACAGCTATTGCGAAATTCGCACCAGAAATGCGGTACCAAGATGACAGCCTTTAATGCCAGTGGATATATTATGTAGATTACCTGACTCCAATCTTTCTTGTTAAATAAGTTTCACGCATTCTTTTTTCCTCTTCAAGAATATCCTTCTGGCTTCACTGGGGGAGAGTATTCCTTAAGTTCCTTGATCATTCATCTGTTTTTCAATATTTTGGACATGCTCACTTAACAGGAATGATCAGACAGAGATATTTAAATAGTGGGAAACCTGCTAAACCTTTAAATGAACAACAGAACTGAACCATGAATTAAATATTCCGATATTATTTTTTGTATCATGTTCCAACATTTAGTAGTTTCAGAAAAGAAACATTTCCCAAAGCTGATCCATTCTAGATACGCAATTCCCATGTAATCTAAGATCAGATGTATATGATATATATAAATACAACTGTAAGTGAAGGTGATTTCACATGCATGCTTTCACAGGCCAGGAATTTCAAGGAAATAAGGTTCTAATGGAAGCTGCCAAGGACAAAAGGCAATTCACTTTTCTTCGCAAATCTTCATAGAAACCAAAATATGGTGTGGATGCTTTAAATGCTGCTCAACTAGGAGGCAGAAGGAAGAGGTCAACATGACCAAGTCCAGAACAGGAAGTGGCTGTGGGTCTGTCACTGTTGACAGCTGGCCAAGGGCGAAGTGGGCAGAGCCTAAACTGGAGCAGAAGTTCACCTCTGGAGGCCCCTCGGTTTCTGCATGGGTCAGAGCATGTGCTTTCTGTTCTAGACTTCACAAGCTGCCTCAACCTCACCTGTTAAATGTTAAATGCATTACATGTTATCACCATGGGCTAGGACTGGGGCTCCGTGGTGGAGCGCTTGCCCAGCACATGTGAGGCACTGGGTTCAATCCTCAGCAACACATTAAAAAAATAAAGGTGCTGTGTCCATCTACCACTAAAAAAAAAATCAGAAAATGTTATCGCTGCTAAGTGAAACCCACCTGCACTCATGCCCTGAGAGTGTGAGAGTCAAGGTTCGCATGGTTGGAGTACTGTCCTTGGCCATGAGCCGTGAGTCTCCAGCGGCCTTGAGCTTGCTACCTGCTGTGTTCTAAGGAACGACAAGGAAGCACCAGAGTCCTCCTGCACGAAGCTGTGGAAGCTGTCGCTGTCTCAGTAAAACGCACTCTGTTCTCATGTAATTGACATTTTTCAAACACAGAGAGATGCTTCCATAATTATTAAAATACATTTTCCTTTAAAAACCAAAGCTGAATTCTTAGTAACCTTCTATTTCTTTTATTATGGACAGTTTCCATAAAAGTGGAGAGAACTCTGTAATAAACTCCCATCTGCCATCACACAGCTTCAACAACTTTCAACTCAGACCAACCTTGTTCCATCTCTACCCTGCCCATTCCATTACTCCCACCTTCCCAGATTATTTTTTAAAATTCCCAACACTGGTGAGGATGTGGGGGAAAAGGTTCACTCTTACACTGCAACCATCATGGAAAGCAGTACGGAGATTCCTCAGAAAACTTGGAATGGAACCACCATTTGACCCAGTTATTCTACCCCTTGGTTTATACCCGAAGGACTTACAATCAGCACATTATAGTGACGCAGCCACACCACTGTTTACAGCAGCTCAGCTCACAAAGCTAAACTATGGAACCAACCTAGGTTTCCTTCATCAGATGAATGGATAAAGAAAATGTGGTATATATACATAATGGAATATTACTCAGACTTAAAGGAGAATGAACTGATGGCATTTGCCAGTAAATGAATGGAGTTGGAGAATGCTAAGTGAAATAAGCCAATCCCAAAAAAACAGAGACCGAGTGTTTTCTCTGATATATGGATGGGGGGGGGGGCGGCTAGGAAAGAATAAGGTTACTTTAGATCAGGCAGAGGAGAGTAAAGGGAGGGCAGGGGTTGGGGTAGGAAGGACAGAATGAACCAGACATTATTACCCTGCGTACATACATGACTACACAATTGGTGGGATACTACGTCACATACAACTAGAAGAGTGAGACGTTATACTTCATTTATGTATGATATATCATAGTGCATTCTACTGTCACGTATAACTAATTAGAATAAAAATTTAATTAAAAATTATAATTAATAAAAAGTCAAGCTAGGAAAAAAAAGAAGAAAAAAGTCCCAACACTGTATTACTTTATCTGTGTGTATTTCAATATATGTATGTTGTATTCAAAAAAATTACAAGACAATAAAAGTGCAGCTATTATTATGTAGGACTCTTTCTTAACATTTGAAAATTATCCTTACACTATAAAATAAGAAAATAAAATTTAAAACTGAGGAATTATTTTGCAAGATGTTTCCGTGGATCTCAATCATTTATTCAAGAGCTGAAAGTTTCTAATTTCTTTGCTACCATGAGGAGCTAACAAGATGTGTGCAGTTGGTATTTAATGAATGATTTCCAAATGAATTCCTGAATGACACCCACTATATATGCAAATATAAACACGCTGTATTATTGTGATCAAAGCCCAGTAGTGAATATATTAGTAGAACAAGCTTGAAATCAAACCTCCGTAAGGGGGTTACTGTAGAGCTAAGTAAGACATGTATCATGTATCCTGTAGTCTAAGTAGCAATGTAATTACACATCCCACGGGCAGGCTACAGTCTTTTGAAAGACAATGATAAAGAAGGTGCAGGTACATTTCTATGTGCTGGGTATAGAAACACATGGACAATAACGTGTTGGACATCCAAGATCATGTGTGACCCACAGTGACCCTTCAGACACTGGGCACTGAGCAGACAGAGGCAGCCTGACACCCTGTAATCATGTAAACAAACTTCTCCCAGCCGTCTTCTGGGCTTACACCATGTCTTGCAGTTGTGCCTTTTAAAAATCACAGCATTGAATGAATTACATGATTTTAATAGAACTGACAGCTGATGAAATAATGCAAGAAAAATAATCTGCTAGTGACCTCAAGTGCAGCCACAGAGACACTAGGCTAATGGAGGCAGAGTCACTCATCACGCAGGACTTTACATTTACTTTACACTCAAATAAAAAGCCAACCTAAACCTTCCCAAGGACGTTACATTTTGAAATTAACCACAAAATACTTCCAGAAAGGAAGCTTGTTTCAGAAAATCCATGTGCATCTTGATTTTTTCAAGGGGAGCAAGCTCTCTATACCACAGGGTGGTTAAACATGGAAAAGGTGCAGCAGTGATATGAAGTGAGCGGAGATCACTGATCTGAAATAGTGTATAATTACCACTTTAAGGGCAGAACACCTGTTTTGCTGAGGGAGCATGCATATGCAGTACCCCTCCTCCTGGTAATGATGAGACTGAATGATGCTCCCCACTTTCTTCATTCCTGTCCCCTTCCCTGGAGTTTCAGTTCTGCAGGTGCCAGTCAGCCCATTTAAAAAACTACCCGGTGGACCCAGCCCCCTCCCCACCTTCTGGATGCTGAGCGCTCCTCTTCATTCTCTACCCAAAGATACCAAGAGCACACAAGGCAGATTTTAATAATATACAAATAGAATAATGTCCTGAAGTGAGAAGCAGATCTCATTAAAACTGATGAACCAGTGGGATCTATTAACATCCTTTTCTTCTAAAAAAAATTTCTGCTATCAAAAAACTGAACTCAACAGAGAAATGGCACGCACAATTGGGGACGATAAATACAAGTGGAAATCCTGCAGGAGGTCATGGTATCATGAAATCTCTGTTGCTCTGGAAAAGGTTTCCTTCATTTCCACACTTAGTGCTAAGAGTTCAGTTTCTTAAAATTCCACACCCTGGTGCCCATAATCACACCAGACAAGAAGCAACTTTTAGTCCAAGCCTCAATGATGAAAAGACCCCTCCCCCATACGTCCCCCCAAGGCTGGTCACTCTGCTTCAGACGGGGAGCTCAGTCCTCTGTAAGGCAGTCCATTCCATTTTTTTTTTTTTTGGTGGCACTTGGGATTGAACCCAGGGCCTTGCACATGCTAGGCAGGCCCTCGACCAACTGAGCTCTGTCCCCAGCCCCAGGCCATTCCCGTGTGACAGCTCCGTCTCCACAAGTGAGTAGGAGGCAAGGAAGAGCTTTTGTCCATTCTGGTTTCAACTCACTTTTCCTTGCTCTGCCTCGGGATCCTGCGTGGGGAGTCTCCTTCACTCCAAGGGGTTTTAAGTGCTGCATTTCCAAATGTTGTCACATTCCTCCACTCTCTGCTCCGGTAAACGTTTACTACGGTGGTTTCCAGAGATCACAGGACAGGTCTTCAGGAACATCCCCGTGGGTCACCGTCTGCTGCTTTGCCTGTCTGTGGCTCGCTCGCTCTGCAGGCCACACCTCTGTACAAGGCTGCCCACTGCTCGGCAGAACACGCAGCTTCAAGAGCACCTTGTTCATTCTTTGCTTATTTTTTGATCCATTCAGTCAGCAAACACTGAGGGAGCCTCTTCCTTGGTGCCCTGGACACCAAGAAAGCGGAGGCTCCTGGAGGCAGGATGAGCACACGTGGGCACATGCCCAGAACTCTGCGTGCTCACTAAACGCAGCAGCGGTGACGAAAATGAGTAAGTATTCATTTTTAAAAATCCAATCAAAAAAGTTTTTTTTTTAAATATTTATTTTTTAGTTGTAGGTGGACAGAATATATTTTAGTTTTATGTGGTGCTGAGGATGGAACCCAGGGCCTCCTGCGTGCTAGGCAAGCGCTCTACCACTGCGCCATAACCCCAGCCCCTCAAAAATTTTTCTGAGCTAGAATTTTCCTGTGTTGCCCAGGGTGGTCTGGAATTCCTGGGCTCAAGTGGGCCTCCCTCCTGTGCCTCTCAAGTGGGCCTCCCTCCTGTGCCTCTCAAGCAGCACCAGCAAAGGCTCCAAGGTCACTCTGTGATCTGCTGGCCTCGGGTCCCAGTCTCAGCTCCTCCTCCCCCTGGAGTGACTCCTGTAGGCCTGGTGGACTGGACCAGGTACAGACACTCTCGGCAGAGGCCCTCTTCTCTGCTAGCAGAAACCCCCAAGCTGTTCAGGTATCAAACTGACGAGTGCCCAGCCCAGGAGACACCAAGTGGTCTACACCAAGCTCTACTGCTGTGACTGGTTTGTAGGGAGCATGTGCCCTCCTTCCAGGTATTAAGATTTAGGGAAGGAAAGCCAACGTTAGGGAAGTCTGCTTTGGGAATCTCTGGAAAGGATTTTCTTAATAAAAAGACAGACTTTAAAGACAAGGTCTGTCCTGTTCCTTTCTCCCTTCGGCACACAGTATGGGGACCCAGTGCTTCTCCACACGCGCTGAGGCCTGGCAGACAGCGGTCCAGCACTCACCTGGCGGCCCTGCCCGTCTTGTGATGAGCGGTAACTGGATGTCCATGCCGCCTCCGTGGCGGCTCTTGGTTGGGCCTCCTGTTCCTCCTAGCCCCAGGGGTCCTAACTGGCACAGAGGTGTACCCAGCCCTAGAGCAAGTCCTGGTGAGGGGCTCACTGGCAGGGGTTTCCTACTGACGAGACAGGAAAGCGCCAACTGGAGGATCTGGAGAGGGGCCTGTGATCTTACCGCTAAGACAGAGGAAGAGGAAACACAGGCAAATAAGATTGGGTCTAGGCGGCAGTGACCGTCCTGCCTGGCTGGTCTGGCACTTTTCTTCCAGTCAGGGCTGCGACTAGGAACGACCTCAGCCCACATGTGCTCAGACCCGCCTGTTCAAACCTCTCTGTGGTCTCTTCTGTTGAAGGAGAGGTGCTGCTGTTCTGCTGGCATCCTACAAGCACGCGGCCTGAGTCTGCTCCACACTTCCAATCTCTTGTCCTTCTGCTTGTCCTTGGTTCTGATGCTTCAAAATACAGAACCAAGTCCAATAAAAACATCACTTACATTTTCCTGGGGCGAGATCCTTGAACATTCAGTCCGCAGTCCTCATGCGAAATTAGAAGTCAAACAAAAGTTCTGGGCAAAAGAAGAACTTACTAGTGAAGCCAACTACGACGTGAGCTTTCACGGCTAGTGCCCTCACGCCTCAAACAGCGTCCTGGTCACAAAGTACTGGGAAAACAGACTCTTCTGCCTTCTTAAACTGACACCTAAAATGCATCTTCTAGCATCCAAAATTTGTCCATTTGTAAAGTGCTAATAATTTTTTAAAAATATTTTTTAGCTATAGATGGACACAATGTCTTTATTTTATTGCTTTGTATGTGGTGCTGAGGATCGAACCCAGGGCCTCACGCATGCGAGGCAAGCGCTCTACCACTGAGCTACAACCCCAGCCCATGTGCTAATAATTTTTAAAAATAGTTTTGATGAGCTGGGCATGGTGGCGCACACCTGTCATCCCAGCACTTTGGGAGGCTGAGACAGGAGGATCGCGAGTTCAAAGCCAGCCTCAGCAACGGTGAGGCACTAAGCAACTCAGTGAGACCCTGTCTCTACATAAAACACAAAATAGGGCTGAGGATATGGCTCAGTGGTCGAGTGCCCCTGAGGTCAATCCTCGGCACCAAAAAAAAAAAAATACTTTTGATGATTAGGTGTTGTGGTGCATGCCTGTATCTTAGCAACTTGGGAGGCTGAGGCAGAAGGATTGCCGGTTCAAGGCCAGTCTCAGCACCTTAGTGAGGCCCTAAGTAACTTAGTGAGGCCCTGTTTCAAAATTAAAAGTAAAAAGTGCTGGAGATGTGGCTCAGTGGTCCACAACCCCTGGCTTTAGTCCCCAGGACTGTAAATAACAACAAACTTTTGATGCAAAGTTTGCTAGAAAACTTTAGAAACAATCTCTAGAAATGACTTTCTAACATTCCAATTCCAAAGTCCACTCCCAGCCCGCATGCGTTCCTCCACCATTCACTCAACTCACTGCCTGGAAGCCACCAGAGGCCCACGGGACAGTGACCAACACAGCAGGCAGCCCCTCCTCTGGGCCCCAGTGTGCTCACGGGGAAGTGGACGTGCCCACGTGTGGCTGTGTGCGCATCAATGCTGGCCAAGTGCCGCGAAGGAAAGAAGCGGGACAAGCAGTGGTCTGGTGGCGGAGGCGCTGTTTTCACAGGGGACGACGGAATGAAGAGAATAGCGAGCCAGGGAGTCTGTGAGGTACCAGGGCATCAGGCGAGGCACAGGTCTCGGCGTGCAAATTAGCTCAGCTGGTTAGAAGGCCAGCCGGAAGGCCCGTGTGGCTGGGGCAGAGTGGAGGGACGCACAGTCAGAGCGTGTGGTGGTGGGGACGTGGTGAGGACCTTGTTCTAAGTGTGGTGAGAAACGAGGGCACGGGTCTGAGCACCCCGAACTCTGTTTGCTTGCCTCTTTGCCACCAGTGCTTTGGTGACCACAATTTTGAAACTAAAATCATTACTGGTGGGGACAAGATATAGGGTGTGAGTGGGAATGGCGGGGGGCAGAGGCAGACTGAGGAAAGACCACCAGAGGGCAGGGGGTCAGAGTGGACAGTCCTAGGGCTCAGATGGCAGCTTCTGTCCCTAGAGGTGTCTCAGTGGAAGGGAAGGAGTGAGTCAGATACTAAACCTTCAACCAGAGAGGAGCAGAATCTGCCTAAGAGTAGGTAGACGCCATCTCATCTGATGACGTGGCCTTCAAAGCAGCAATATTTAAGATGAAGCGGGGTAAGGTATCCATATTTAGGAAGGAGGAAATTAAGAGACGCAGGAAGATCCTGGTCTCTGCCTCATTCCTACAAGTGCATTTGTATTTGGAAGCACGTTATGTTCATGACATGCAATCTGCTCTAACTAGAGTGAAGAACTCAGCATAGTTTTAGCTTGACAATCTAGAAAGGATATAAGATGAATCAACTTTTTACTGTTTTCTTGGTAACTACACTTTCCCCTCACAGATCTGAGAACACTCAGGAAGGGCCCCTCTACAGCAGGTTCTCTCTCATCTTGTGGCACTGGGGACTGAACCCGGGGCCTCGTGCATGCCAGGCAAGTGCTACACCACTGAGCTACATCCCATCCCTTTTTGTTCTGAGACAGTCTCCTTAAATCACCCAGGTTAACCTGGCCTTGAACTTGCAATCCTCCTGCCTCCGCCTCCTCCGTGGGCTCATTACAGGTGTGGACTGCACTCTGCTCTCACCACCTCTTGACAGCCAGAGGCAACTGTCATGGAGATCAGCACTGTATCTGTCCTGGCAGTGGCCCCGCTGTCCCCCCTGGTGTCAGTGGTGTATCCACTCCTCCCTGCAGGGACACCCACAGCTGCCAGGGTGAATTTGAAGAGGGGCTGGCAAGGAGGTAGCACTTGGTTTTTTCCTTGATACGGTGGCTGCTTCTTACTGTTGGCGGCGTAAAGGCAACTTGCTCCTGAATTCTGTGTAGAGTGTCGGCTCGGGGCCCAGGGCTAGGGACACCTGGACCTGGGAACAAGCTCTTGGCTCTGGGAACAACACAGGCTCAGAACCAGGTCCCATTTGCCAGTGGGCGCTGGGGAACCTCCAGCTTCTGACGGTGAGGCATCCCCATGCGCGTGGGAGCCAGGGAAGAGTAGCTGTAGTCTTCTTGCCCATTAGCAACCAGAAAGGTCCTCAGAAAAGGTGCCCCACCTGGCCTGGAGGCCACCCAGAGCAGGCACAAGAGAAGGTTCCGCCAGAGACGGCGGGGCTTTCCTCCGGGTGCTCTCAGCTACTCAGCCAGGTGCTGCTGCTCTCCCGAGCCTCAGCCACGCTGCTCTAGTTCTGGAAGGGCTGCTGGGAGGAGGGCCTAGAGTCCTCCTGATCGTCGCTGCTCGGCTGGCTACTGGATGCACGAGACACAAAAGGTGATGTTGACAGTCAGCATCCGATCTGACTGCTCCCGACAACTCCTGTGATACAGCAACCTCCGGGACCCGAGGACACATCTGTGCGGAGATGCAGGCGCTGCCATCTGCACAGGCTGCATTATTTAACTGCGCTGGCTCTGATTAACATTTGCTGTAACCTATGGTAATGGGCTCTGGGGCTTTGCATGTCTGCTACACAGTGGCAGCTGATGTCTCCTGCTCCGTCCTTAAAACAGGATGCTTTAATTTTTAATGGAGCACATGTTCGATTGGCTATACAAACAGGCTAATCTGCAAAGCATGTGCTCCATAACAAGCCCGGCTGTGCCGCCAGCATATCAACACGGTTCGGCCACGCTGGGGAGGAGGGTGGGGCTCCTGCCCACCTCGGCCAGGCCAGGGCTGCGGGCGGGGAGCCCGGGCAGCCGAGAGGCAAGGAGCGGCAACAACAGGCGCAACTGAGGCCTCCTCTGGAGACGCTGAGGGTCTTCAGCTTCTGGGTGCCCGAGCGCCCAGCCAGCAGGGAGAAGAGCAGAACCGCACACGGGCAGCTGCAGGCCTCCCGTGGACAGACAGGTGTGGCACGACACAGGAAGCTCCCCGCTGCCCAGGCGGGCCCAGAACAAGGCACACACAACACGGACACTCACCACGCGCCCTGAGCTCTGCTCGGGGACGAGACTTCAAAGATGAACCAGGCACAGTCAGCCCCTGAGCTCAAACGCCATCTGGCACCACAACGCCCAGTGGGAAGCAGAGGACAGACGTGGTCTCAAGTTCCCTGGGAGCACAGCGAGGAGGGGACCACGGGTGGGCCGTGAAGAGCGGCAGGAGCCAGTCAGGAGGGTGCGGGGTGCGGGAGGTGGCAGGGAGCCCAGTGGATGAGGTCGAGTTTGAGGGATGGCGGGAGGGATGAGGGGACAAGGGAGGAGAGGGCCCAGAACTCAAGGGATCAGCTGAGGCCAGCGGGAGCCACGGGGTGTTGTGAGGCAGGTAACACCGACGTGGGGTTCTGACCATCTGGGGCCTGAAGTCAGGGCCCAAGAACCCCGGACAGCAGCCTCCGGGACGCTGACGGTAACGCAAGCATCAGACCAAGGCGTGCCCCACGAGGTGGGTGAGGGAGAGCGGGAAGGCCACGTGCGGGCACAGCGGCCAGGGAACGAGAGCCTGAGCGGCTCTGTGGTGACCGTCACCAACACTACCCAGCAGTCACAACCCCCGACACATACTGTTCCTCATGACCTGGGAGGCAGCAGAGGTCACTGCTCAGGCTCTGGGAGGGTGACGAGACTTCCCAGAGCCACACGGTCACCACAGTGCGGAGCTGGAACAGGAGTGCCACCCTGTCACCTCTCAGCCCCACACTGGACACTGCCAGGGCTCCAGGGGATACTCTGTGGAAAGGGCTCCCACAGCATGACCCTGACCCCGTCCCCTCCCCTGGGGCACACACCGACACCAGGTGTGCTCGGCAGACTTGAGGGTTTGAAAAGTCCTACAGTCAAAACTGATCTTCTGGGCTCGGGGTTCAAGACCTCAGATGTGATCCCCAGCATGGCAAGGAAAAGAAAAAGAAGGAAAGACCTACCAACGCAAACAACACGAGCACCTCCTGCACCCACTCCTCCCAAACTCATCTGCCAAGGGATCCTTCAGCTTTAAGTTACACCTTCTCACATGCCCAGGAAGAGCCAAGGAAATGCTGCTCTAAGGGAGCCAGAGGAAGTGTCCCGCACAGGGGCCTTGGTCTGGGGACCTCGGGAAGATGGAGGCCGCTGTTCTCACCACACACTTCCAACCACCACTGTCCTTTCCAGATACTTCAGTGTCCGCCACAATGTATCTATTTATGTGCACGTTTTCCTCCCTGCCAGGGAAGGGCACATTTTACGTCTCTGCATTCACAGATCTAGCTGGGTTACCTGGCACAGGATCCAGCAAATATTTGCTGAATTGAACTAAAAACCTGTCCAGTGGGGAAACAGAGCTAAGTCAATTAAGATGGGCTCAAAATGTCAACCCAGGACTCCTTGGCACCGTGCTCTCAATGCCGGGGGCCAACTGGCCACGGTGACAGCTGATCACTGTCCATCTGGGCTGCCACTTGGGAAGCCAGCATGAGACCTTTGGTGGGTGGGCAGGCTGCCTTATTTGCCCCCCGCCCCTGGCTCCTGGACAGCTCCTCAGCCTCCGTGGCTCCTGGCTTCCCTCTGGCCTGGCGGGGCAGCGGCTTCTGTGGCTAACCGTCTTATCCCTCTACCTCAGGCTGGTTTTTCTGGTTGAAGGGAGCCACAGAGGCCAGAGAGAAATCTGAGAAGTCGGAATATTCAGGGCAAAGAACATTCCTTGCAGACATGTGTGTACTTTGCCCTGGATGACTATGTGTTTGGGAGACTTGCTTGGGTTGGGGGTTGATTAACTAAACATCCCAGAGATGAAGTAGCTGAAAGTCAAAAGGCCTTTTCAGAAGATTTTACAATGTCACTAAAAAAAAAAAATTTAAAAAGTCCCCATTACCTCACAGATACCTAGCTTTACCTGGCCTGCCCCAGCCCATGTTCCCTGTTTAAAATCTTTCTTTTTGTAGTTAGCAAAGTTGCCTGACCTTTCCTGTTCTCACTTGATCTAGCTCATTAGAATAAACAGGCCTGTTTTTGTAACGCCCACATGGGTGGAGTTGATGTTTGGTTAGCTGCCTTGTTGAGTATGTGCATACATATGTACCATGACCACAAAAATACTACCAAGAGACCCCAGGAAGAAGGGGAGGGGGCTGGGCATGGTGGCAACGTCTGTCATCCCAGCACTTAGGGAGGCTGAGGCAGGAGGATCACGAGTTCAAAGCTAGCCTTAGCAACGGCGAGGTGCTAAGCAACTCAGTGAGACCCTGTCTCTACATAAAACACAAAATAGGGCTGGGGATGTGGCTCAGCGATCAAGTGCCCCTGAGTTCAATCCCCAGTGCCCCCCAAAAATAAAAAAATTAAAAGAAAGAGAAGGGGTTGCTCTGGTCTAGCCTGTGGGGCCTCCATCACCTGCCCTCGCCTTTCCAAGTACCCTTGAAATTGTGACAGGGTAAGAGGTGTCTCATGTTCCCATAATATTCTAGGAAACTACAGCACACAAAACATGAAAACCAGGGCTGCTTGGCTGTCTGTCATTGTGCAGAAAGAAAGAGAACCCGGGTGGAGGCCGAATGACCAGACAGGACACCCCTGAAATCTGCCCCTGCTTAGTCTCTGCTGACAAGTCCATTTCCCCACAAGTTCACAAGTGAAAGGAGGCAGAGGGATATGCTCATTCCCGCAGATGAGCTACGGGCCCAGAGAAGGGGCTCGCTCGGCCTTCTGCTGGGTGGGTTTGTGACGGCACCGCTCCCTGCATGCCCAGAAGCCACGCTGACACTGAGGCCGCCCTCTACCTGATTATTCAGAGGTCAACAGGACTGCAGGAGCGTCGTGTGCGAAACCCAGACACCCTCCCCCGTGGGTACCCTGGGCAGCCCTGCCAATGTGGCTGCAAGTACTTCATCTGCTTCCCACTGCTCCGGAAGCCCAGGGGCTCGTCACTGTGCTCAGAGAAGGGGGTTTGGGCCATCCCAGGCTTTAATTAGTCTGTCTGGAAAAATGAAACTGATCAAATTAAATATTAATCACATATAAACTGTGGAACTAAACCAGTAGGGGAATCATCAGGCATAGAGGGCCATCTTTAAATGCAGATTTTTTAACAAAAATTTTCAAAGGCCTCTCTCTCTGTCCCCTGCCAAGCAAATTGATTTCAAAGCAAAAACAGAGCTATTTTCCAAGCACAACAACGATGTCTAACCAGAAGTTTCCTTTGCTGAAATATTGAATGGAAAATTCAGTTCCTTAAATCTTTCTAAATCTTTGCCTCTGATTGGGTTCATTAATAAACATGCTGATTTTGTTACAGGGAGAGACATATGGTATAATCTGCTAACAGGAAGAAGTATTTTGCATTTTATTGTAGAAAACAAACATGCAAACAGGTTCTCACAGATGGCTTTCTTAGCTTCTGGGAGGGAAAAAAGCTTAATAATGCTTGAAACTAGTTTTTCTCTTTAAGAACAACAACAAAAAATCCGTGCACATCTCTTGTGGAACTGCCTGTAAATTAGATTAAGTTCCACTCCAAGGTTTTAGCAATTTAGCATTCACTTTTTCTCTTGTTTAAACACACGCTGTCTACCCTATGCCCTCCCTTTTCTTCCTTCTGTTCTTTTAGAAATACTAACTTGCTCAGAGAGGCAGGGTAACTCAACAATGCTTCACTTACCCGCCCTCATCAAGAGACAAGATCTTTCCACAAATATATTTTCCAGATAATTGATGCTTCCCCTTTAAGGTTGTCAAAACTGGTAGTGGTGGTGGGTTTCCTTTTAAATAGGCTTCATTTTTTAGAGCAGTTATAGATGTTCTGAGAAATGGAGAGGATAGCAGAGAGTGTGCCCACGTGCTTCAGCCCCACGTCCCTGTTACTAACACCTTATGTTAGTACAAACTCCTTATGTTAGTACAGCACAGCTGTTATAATGAATGAGCTAATATTGACGAATTTACTGAATTCCAAACTTTGTTTCTTTTTTTTTTTTGGTATTGGGGATTGAACTCAGGGGCACTCACCCACTGAGCCACATCCCCAGCCCTATTTTGTGTTTTATGTAGAGACAGGGTCTCACTGAGTTGCTTAGTGTCTCGCCGTTTCTGAGGCTGGCTTTGAACTTGCGGTTCTCCTGTCTCAGCCTCCCAAAGTGCTAGGATTACTGGTGTGGCCACCGCGCTCGGCTTGAACTCCAAACTTGATCCAGACTTCCTCCACTTTTTCTGTTTGAAGATCCCACCCAAGATGCCACATTATATTTCAGCTGTCATGTCTTGGCAGTTTCTTCAGATTTCCTTGCTTTGGATCACCTTGACAGTTTTTAGGAGCACAGAGCTGTTTTATAGGAAGCCTCACTAATGGAACTATCTAAGGCCTTTCCTTGACGATTCTGGGATTACAGGTGCCATCGCAGCACCTCATATTAAGGGTGTGTCCCACCCTGAATATGGGATTCACACTGAACCATGCCGGCCTTGGTCCCCAGCCTGAAGCAGCCCCGGCTGGGCTCCCCTCCGTGCTGTGCTCCTGGAAAGCTAGTGTGCACTGCATGCCCACCGTGAAGGAGGACAGCTAGTCTCCTTCTTGAGGGCATGGCATCTGTGTAAACTGTTTGGAATTCCTCCGTATGGGAGTTTGTCTCCTCTCCTCCTTAATGTACTGAATAAATTATAATTATTTATAATTTAAAAATTATCAGTACAGTCTCATGAATATTGATTTCACACTTTGGGTTATAATCCCACACTTTATTGTTTTGCCCAAATGGTCCATTTTGGCCACCAGAGCAGCTCTTGGAGCTGGCTCCTGCTCTTTGACATCTTCCTGTTGATGCAGGCTTCATTTATCGTTTTAGCACATCTTCGACTTCTGGCTCTATAAGGTACTTCTGGCTCCTCTTGTGCATCTCCTGCCTGAGTTCCACAATCAGCCATTTCTCTCAGGATCCCTGGTTCTTTTCACTGGAGAGCAGTATCGGAGCCCAAGATGTGGGTGAAGGTGTGCTTGTTGACAATGTGACTGTTTCTATTAGGCCATCTCAGCTGGCAGGTGACAGATGGTTAAGCTATACTTAGCCTTCCATACACACCAACCTAAACATGAATTCACACTGATGTCCCAAACTCTGGTCCATTACTGAATGAATTAGTCTAGGCCTCCTTTTCTTTTTCTTATCTGTAAATTCCAACTTTATTCCAAAAACCTGGTTAGATGGTGGGTTACTGCATATGCTTTTGCAATAGTCCTCAGTGAGGATGTTTTATAGGAGCTACCCTGTTCATTTTGCAGTGAACGGGGTTGAGCTTTTCAGGACACAGTGTCATCACTGTGAGGAATCTCCAGTCAGCTCAGTTATTAATTTTTGGTTCAGAATCCAGAGGTCCCGATGGGCTAAAGCAATGGGCTGATGCTAACGCGTGGTGAAGCCTCCCACAAGGACACTTCTAGCGCACTGCACTGACATCTCGTCACCCACCACACGGAAGGGGAAGGTCCCTGCGATTCTGGCTTGTATGACCAACACCCTCAGAGCCTACCAAGGCTGGGGAGCTGCAGTTCACTGACCTGACCATGGTGTTCTTCAGCTCTCGAGCACAAGGCTTATGCCAGTAGGTGACCAAGAAAGAAATACACACACACACATCGGGGTGCATACATGTGTGTGTGTCTAGATTTCAAATGCTTTTTCAATGCCCCCCATTTTCAGCTAACATTCTTTCATTTTCTGACGTCCTTTGTGTTCAACTTTTAGTTTGCCTCTTCCTCAATACCCTTCTTAAAACATAATTGCAAGAACAAAATAAAACCAGCAACAACCTAGAAAACCAAATACCCATGCTTGCTAAAACAACACGCAGGCCTGGCAGTGCAGTTTGGTGTGGGCCAGAGGCTTTGCAGGGAGTCCCATGAGTGAGCCTGGAGGGCGCCTGGCGTCGGTCTGGGCCTGCTCAGGGCTCCTACACACTGAGGGGTCATCACATCTGCTCTGGTCAGGGGCTGAAGGACCGCCCACTAAGAGAAGCATCAGGGACCACGAGTCCCTGCAAAGTGGCGCTTCGGCTCCTGTGCTGGAGCAGCCACCTAGCCTCCCCTGGCCTCTGAAGGCACATTTGGAATTGCAAAGGTTATGCGTTTTACACCTTCACCTAGATAACAACGTAATCATGGAATTTTGCCAGAATATTAGGTCAGTTTTAATTCTCAAAAATCTGTATCAGGCAAGAAAAATAAGTAAGAGTTATCCATACGGGTAAAGAAGAAACAAAACTATATTCCTCAATAGTGTGACCTATACATAGAAAATTCCAAGGAAGGTGGGTATGGTGACACACACCTATAATCCCAGTGGCTTAGGAGGCTAAGACAGGAGGATTGCAAGTTCAAGTCCAAGCCAGCCTCAGCAACTTAGTGAGACCCTGTCTCAAAAAAAAGGACTGGGGATGTGGCTCAGTGATTAAGCACCTCTGGGTCTAATTCCTGGTACTACAAAACAAAACAACAACAACAGTAAACTAAAAAAAAAAAAAAAAAGTAAGAAAGAAAATCCCAAAGAAACCTCAAAATTACTACTACACATAATAAAAACTGGACAGTCACAGGACAAAAAATCAGTATGTGAAAATCAATTGTATTTCTATATCTTAACAATGAACAATCTGAAAAATAAATTTTTGAAAATTTCATTTATAATAACATCAAAAGGTCTTAAATACTTAGGAACAAATTTAACAAAAGCAGTATAAGATGTGTACACTGAAAACTTAATAAATTGAAGATTTAAAGAAATGAAGAGATATTCCATATTCATGAGTTGCAAGACTCATTATTAATATGGAATTCTGTCCAGAGTGATCTGCAGATTAAAAGCAATCCCTAGAAAAACATTAGTTTTTTTCCCCCCCAGAAACTGAGAAGATTCTAAGATCATAATGAAAATAAAAAGGACACAAAATAATTAAATCTTGAAAAAGAATGAAGTTGGAAGCCGCACAGTTTCCAATTGCAAAACATCCTACAAAGCCACAGTGATCCAGACAGGTGAGTATTGACATAGGACAGACACACTGATGGAAGGAACAGGAATGGAGAGTCCAGGAACAGACCTCTGTGTTTATGCTCCACAGATTGTTGACAGCAGGGCCGAGGTGCTTTCGTGGGAGGACATCTTTTTATCAAACAGTGCTGGGACATCTGCATATCTTCATGCAAGAAGATGGACTTAGATTTTTTTTTTTGGTATTGGTGATTGAACCCAGGGGCACTTACCACTGAGCTACATTCCCTATCTTTTATTCTGAGGCAGTATCTTGCTAAATTGCCCAGTCCGACCTCAAACGCACGACCTTCTTGCCTTAGCCTCCCGAGTCACTCCGATTTTAGGAGTACACCACCATTTCCAGATGGAATTAGATTCATACTTCCCACACACAAAATGAACTGGATCACAAAGATTGAGACATACAAGCTACAAATAAAACTTTTTAGAAGAAAATACACAAGAGTCTCTGAGACCTGTTTAGGCAAAGACTTCTTAAAACAACAAAAGTACAATCCAGTAAAGAACAAGAGATAAACTGGAGTTCATCAAAATGGAAGAGTTTTGTGCCTCAAAGACACCAGTATGAACACAAAAAAGGAAGCTACGGATGAGAAGAGAGAAGTGCGTTGCAAGCTGTGCACTTGGGATCCCTCAGGAACTCTTACACATCTGCTGTGGGAGGATGGGCAATCCACCTTAGAATGGGCAGAGGAGCTGAAGAGTCTCCCACTGAGGAAGACACACAAGCGGCCAAGAACAAATGAAAGCGAGTCTAACATCGTGTTAGCGAAGTGCACGTTAAAACCCCACGCAGGAGGATGTGGTGATTGAAGCTGGACAACAGATGCTGGTAACGACGTGCATAGATGAGGACCCTCACGCAGCGCTGGGGAAATGGAACATGGCAGACGGCACTTGGGGGAACAGTTTGGCAGTATCTTAAATGGAAGTTAAATAGAACTTTATTATTATTTGACCCAGCAATTTCATTCCTGGGTATCTACCAGGAGAAATGGAAGCAAACGCTCACGACCATTCAAAGATTCACATGTGGAGGCCCAGAGCAGCATCCCTGCCAACAGCCCCTTGTGGACATGATCCAGAGCCCCATCGTTGGGTGAGCAGGCAAACTGGGGTACAGACACGGTGGATCCCCGTCCAGCAGGGAGCTGCTGATGGGCACGGCGCACCCTTCCACCCTGTGAAGCGTCCAGAAGAGGCAGGACGGCAGAGGCAGGCAGCAGGCCGGTGGTGGCTGTGGCCCGGGGTGACGAGACAACGGGGGGGGGCACGTAGGGATTTTTCTGGAATGACAAAGATGTTCTGAACTGCCTTGCGGTGGGGGGGTCACACCCTGCAAATTCACTCAGAACTACTGAACGATACACTCAGTCTGGATGACTTTCATGGCATGGAAACTATTTGAATAAAGCTGTTAAAACAAACTGATGAGGAATTAGAAACAAGACACAAAGTGAAAAAGGAGAAGAGGAAACCGAGCTGGAGCTGGAGCTCGCAGGCCCCGCCTGCTCTGGATGGCGAACTGGCCACGGTGGCTCTCGACTGCAGAGCGCTCTTGGTGGAAAACATGCTACGAGCCCAGCCCCCGGGGCCGCACGGGTGCTCTCAGTGGCGACTTGGCCGACAACCCAAGCAGGTACATTCCCCATCACGTGCACTCTGCGTGGCCGACTGCTGCCAGGAGCACCCGGTGGCAGCAACGTCCCTTACCATCTCTTCATAGCTTTTGTTACGGAAAATGCCAAACAAATACAGAAGTGGACAAAACAGCCTCACAGACTCCCAGGTGGCCTCCTCCAAACCTCAGCAGGCCTCGCCTCCAGGCCAGCCTGGCTTCATCTCCCCTTCCACCCACTTCCCGGCGTAGCTCAGGCTTGAGAGAACCACCACATCTCGTGTGCTGAGAGGCAAAAAGAAGATGGAAACACAAACAGCTCTGAGCCCTCAAGGTATCCGGTGAACATAGGCAAAGGAAAATCCTCAGAGAATGATCCTCTGGCCGTAAGACAGTACCTCATTAAGAAGGAAAGGCTTGGCCGAGGCACAGAGAAACATCCCGGTTAATGTGGAGGTCAAAAAGACTCTGTCGTCCACACTGGGCAATGCCTGGTCGGAGGCCAGCAGGTGATTTTCTAGAATAATCTGCTCGTCCACAGAGGGTGAATGAGGTCAACCTTCTCCACGCGCAGGGTTCCACTCAGAGCAGGTGGATAAAGCAATGTACCCACTCGCCTCCTTGTGCCCTGGAGGAGGCGGTCACTTCACCTGGACCAGCAGCCTGTGCCTGTGGCTGGGCATTCCCTTAATCACCAGTGAACTTGAACAGCACAGGCACCTCCCTCCAGAGATGCAGTACGCAAACCCTGGAGGGGCTTCTGTCCTCAAGGCAGCCCCAGTCCGAGGAACCACTTTGTATCCAAAGTCCAAGCCAGGGCTTCGCAGGGCCCCTCAGCCCCTGCCTCCTCACCGCTCTGGAGTGGCTGCAGACCTGGTCTGACGGGGTCCCTGCAGAACTCCTGGGCTTTCCCTCTGGATTTTAAATTCTGGGTCTCCTCAGAACACTGTTCCCCAAAACACTATCTTGGATTAAAAAGCTAGGAGCCATCTAGGAAGGGAAATTTCAGGGCTGGCCAAAGTCAGGCTTCTTGGGAGTCTAGGTTAGGTTATATTTAAAAGTTAATAACTACCTAAAGGAGGTTTGCTGCCAAAATACCAGAGTGAAAGCCCCAGGCCCCAGCCGAGGAGGGAAGAGTCCGTGTCCAGGCACACAGCCTCAGGCTCCCAGCGGTGCTCGGCCCTTTCAGACCTTCCGGCATGTCTGGAAACCGGTTCTAGAACCTAAACCAAGCACGTGAGCCTCTGCTCTGCGGGACAAAACTGTCACCAGCTGCAAATCAGAGCCTCCAGGACATGCCAGGCACTCAGATCTCCAGGAAAACCTGCTCAGACTCCAGTGGCGATGGCTTTACCAGGTGGAAACCACACCTCTGACCAGAAAGCCTGCAGGGTCTGCTGGTTGTCAAGAGAAAGGCCATTGCTCCTACAATTTTTAAAGACAAGTCCTAACTGAAGGCCTGACTTTCTGGGTGGCCCTGAGGAAGAAAGGTCACCTCTGGTCCCCAACCTGCCAGCATCGTCACTTTGTGTCAGAGGCCTCGTTTCAGGTCGGGAGGGAGAAGTGAGATTTGAGGGGATTTATTCATGAACTGTCCTCAGTGTCCAGTGACTGTTTCTGGTCTAACTACCTGGATTCAACAGAGACCCCCACCTGTGTCTCAGTGACAAACGGATCTGGCAGGCTTTCACTCTGGTACTGTGGCAGCAAACTTCCTTTAGGTACTTATTAACTTTTAAATATGAAATCCAGGCACCAAAGCCTAAAGCAGAAAAGACATACATAATTTGGGTTAATTAAAATGCCTCCAAGTGAACAGGTGACAGATGTCAAGCCTCCTGGCACCCAGAAGAAAGGCAGTGCAACAGACTATGAGGATTCCTGTGTTAATCAGGTAATAGTGACTCAGGTAATTAGCAAATCACACCAAATCTTGTTTAAGTCCCAAATCTCATTTAGAGCCTTTTGGAGAAACCGTTGGAATACAAAGGACACATTCTCCTACAGAAGAGGCCTGCTCACTGGGGCACCATCCCAGCCTCCCTGCCTCCCTGCCTCTGTTGAGTCCATTTTAATTATGAAGTCTCAAGGTCTAATTCACCAAAGACTGAAAGACAGAGTACTTGTCATTTTGCTCTTGCTGAGGATCAAGGAGCCCTGGACTCTGTCCTAGCAGACTCCAAAGACTCAACAAGCCCAGACAGGAAAACGGTGACGGTCTTTGTCACTCATCTGGCAGAGCGCTCCCAGAGCAGCTGGGGAAACTCCTACCTTTGGCCGCTTTCGATTTGCATGGAGGGTATGATTCAGATAGTGGACACCCCCAGTAGGAGGAGGCCCTTGCTGTCTCAGCCTGGGAGCAAGCCAAAGGCCTAGTACAGCGGGACACTCGGCAGACGGTGAGCATCAGTGGTCAGCACGCTCGGGCTGGAGCGGCAGCTCCTGCTTCTGCATCCCTGCCCCTCAGCATGCAGGTTTCAACCATCGTCATGGAGGTCTTTCAGCGCCCCTCCCCACCTGGATCTAAGAGCATCGAACGCGACTGAATTCCTGGCCTGTCATCCTGCTCAGAACAGCGGACTGGCTCGCTTCGACTGGACAGTTGGTTTACGCCGAGGGACTGGTGGATGCCACTTGTACATGGTTAGCCACAGAGGATCACAGCTCCACTGCAGCATCCAGCTGTCCCAGCCCTTTAGTGCTTGCAGCTAAATCCACCCCCTTCTTTCTATTTATATTCTCTTACCCAGTCACCCAGCCAGCACTCTGGAGAGGGGAAAGGCCAGGGAGCTGATGTCATCCTTGATACTAGAATGGGAGGAGGGAACCTGAAGTTGCTCTGGGACAGCAGGCCAGACAGTCTGGATTTAGGACCAAGCCTGGTTACTTAGCATCGCTGGGTGACTCTGGCCAAGTCTGCTCTACTTGAGCCCCTCTGCTACATGGGGACAGGGCTGTTTCTCACTGATGTCACAGGGGTGGCGTGAGAAACGAGGGAGACAGTGAATGGCGGGGTGTTCTTGGCCTAGCTGTTTACCCAGAGGCCTGCTGTGGAGGTGCAGTGCCCGGTGACCGGCCTGGGGAGTGCCTAGAAGCAGGCACCTGCCGTTCCATTCTCCATGGGGCAGCCACTTCATGACTTGCTGGCTCCTAAGGGAACCTGGTGCAGTGCCTGCTCTGGAAGATGGACTGGAGGAATGCGGAATGGCAGGAAGGAAAGATTTCCGGGCCAGGAGCTCGGAGATTTGGGTTTTAGGTACTCCTCGACCACACATCTACCCTGTTAACCAACGACTTGGAAAATAAAACCAATTTTCAGGAAGAGAGCTGGTGAACTCTGAGGAAGTGAAATAGTAATTGTTCAAAGCCAATGCAGGTTAAAGGAGCAAGTCATCAGAATAAGACTCTTTTTTTAATACTATGAGATTGATAAACTCGGGCAGTGGTGCTGACAGAGCAGATCCACGTTCAGTGAGACAGGAATGAGGTTTCATATGCAATCCAAGTGGTCAAGACAGAGAAATGTGCTTGGGACAAAAATGCAATTAGGTGAGTTCATAAATGTCGGATGTGCCCAAAGGGAGACAGCGAGGGTCTCTAACGGGAGCCCCTCCCTATCAGGGTTGGGGAGCAGCACAGCAGACCCCACTCCGTAGCCTTGCAACTTGGCCCACGCTTTCCCTCCTACCTCTGGAGCATTAGGCCCTGATTCTTCCCTTGGTCAATTTCTGCTTAGAAACACACCACATCTCCCAGGAAGCCTGTGTCTGTGGAGTGTCATTCCTCTGTGCTGCGGTGCCTCCCTGGACCAGGAACGTGCGGTCACCCGCCTCTCCCAGCATCTCCGTGAGGGAAGAACCTGTGCCTGCCCTAGGTCCTCCTGAGTCCTGGCCCAGCACCGTGTGGGCACAGCACACGAGCCCGGGGAGGGGAGTGGACACTGGATCAAAAGGCACACATCCAGAATATCCTTGCAGATGAAAAATGTATTCCCTCTTACCTGATAAGATGACCCTTGTTAGAAATACACATAGTCTCCACACGGGTTCAGTGGTCATTAATAACCACGCAGGTGTGCTCAATGTTATGTATGTGAAGAAAGACTCAAAGTAAGCTCATGACAAATGACTGCTGTTGGTGAGGCTTCCAGGAAACCAGCACCAATGAAGGAGGCACAGGTCTCTGTCAAGGCAGCAGTGGCCTCTTACCACACCCTGGGCAGCTCAGAGCAGACCTAGATGGGGCGATGGAGTGTTGGGAAACCACAAAATGTGAGTGACGGCTGGCTGGCGGAGCCAACAGGAAGGCTGGAGGAACAGGCTCAGTCAGGAACGCTGGCAAATGTCTGTAGAGAGCCGGGAGGCTGAATCTGCTCTTTGTGGATTCAGGAGGGACAGAACCGAAAGGAGAAAGCAACAGAGGTGGACTCACTTCACACAAGGGGGTTTCACACGGATTAGCAATGCCCTCGGGGTACTTGCTCAGGACCAAGTTTTCAAGCACAGGTTCAGACAGAGGTCAGACCAGCCTCTCCCTGGTGAGGCTGGAGACATTTACAAAGGCAGAGGCTGGCATCGCAACCTCTCCTGAGTGCTAATCAGCTCTGACACTCTGTCATGCTAACGAAGTCACCCCCACCTCTGCGGTCCACCTTTCCCACGGTCAGCTGCGCTTGGGCGGCTCCTGCAGGGAGAGGCTGAGGGTTGTCTGGAGGGCTGAGTGGGCCTCTGCACAGGGCCTTGTGGGAGGCTGCCAGTCGTCCCGAGTGCAGGTGGGGGGGCAGGGATTGGTAATGCCCATTCCCATATCAGGAAGGCTGGAAACCCAGGGGAGGAGCCCTCAGACCCAGCAGCCATCTTCAGCTTCCCTCTCAAGCTCTGGCCACTCCGGCACTGAGATGCCAGGTCAAGCCAAGGGGCCATCTCCCGACATGGGAAAGCACTGTGCCCATGCCTGCTGGCAGCCGGGTGACGGGCTTTTTCTCTCCAGCGGGGCCAGTTAATTCTTGGCCATGCTGGGTGAGCCCATTCCCGTGAACTGGCCCTGCCCAGTGGGCTCCCACGTACTGCAGGTGGGATGGCTGCCGTTCCAAAGGCAGCAGATGTCAGCAGGAAGCACTTGCTTCACCCCAATCTCCTGGAACCTCTGCCAATCCAGGATGAGGACTACCATCTCCATCAAAAAAAAAAAAAAAAAAAAAAAAAAAA
>PVHX01000543.1:23055-68434 GCA_004024805.1 Geosciurus inauris | reverse complement strand
GTCCTACCCAGACCTGCCGGGGAGGAGGTCCATCCTGTGCCAGTCCCCCACGGCAGGCAGACAGTGCTGGTTTGGTTGGCAGACCATTTCCTTAGGTGGGGAGCTTTCTTCCTGCACAGCAGGCACCACAGTGAAAGCTGACAAGCACTGGCAGAATTTTAAAAATTGCTGCCACTCTCCCACAGACGCCCATTATGTCTCCAGAGCCTACGATTCGCAGCATAAAAGCATAATCAAGAGAAATCATGGTCCAGCTCAGTCAGGGATGGGCAGAATAGTCCATTTAACTTTATGTTAAAAAAAGGAAAATAATTGGACCAAAATTTGTTTGAAATGGAAGTAGGAAATGGCTTGTTTTCAATCTATTTCAAATGAAAAACCTCCATTAAATCCTCATTGGAAACTACTTAGTTTGGAAACAGGTTTGGTCTTGCACAGGCGTGTGTGTTAAAGGCGCAGAGCGGCACGGTCCGTCTAGAAGAGCCAACAACCTGAGGACCTGGTTCCACAGGGCTGTTGAAAGGCATGCTGGCCGGGCTCAGGCAGTTCACAGCCTGGCTATTGGCTTCACGACAAAACCTGCAGGGCCGGACTGGCTGGAGAAAAGGAAGTCTTTCAAGTTGACAGAAAACCCAAACCTCCTCCTGCTGCCAAAGGACAACTTGGTGCTGAGATGAGAGAGCAACTGAAGGCGGGGCGAGCGGGTCATGCAGAAGGGAAGGAGTGCCACCTGGCCTCATGAACATCTGAGTCTGGGACCGTGGAACCCTAGGGAAGGCAGGAGCCACCTCTCGCCCCTGCAGCTGTCTAGCACTCAGGGCACCCTGCCTTTCCACCGGGGTCTCCACCCCAGGAAGGCCGCGCTGGTGAGTGCGCTCTGAGCCTCAGGCTCACAGACTTCCCAAACCCCGAGTTCACGTGGAACCCAGCACTGTACTCAGCACACTGCGGGGCGCAGTTCACCTCTGCTGAGGGAATGGAAAGAGGTTCCGCAAAGGGACTAGGGACGCTCTTGGGAGAAAGGTGCCCTGTGAGAAGGTGCAGTGTTTTGCTTTAAGCACAAGATGCACAAATTCTTTTAAAACTTCATGCCTGCTAAGAATGCCAGGGAAGGAAGTCTGCCAACCACAACCTGTAAGGCCAGGACACGATACCACCCTGACATAAAGGCGCAGCCCACCACCACCGCACAGAACCAAGGCCCCGGCCGCGCCGTGCCAGCCCTGCAGGCGCCTGCGCATCCGCGGCCTGCTCATTCTGTCCATCCGGCTGGCGCTCCTCAAGCTACTGAAATAGTCACATTCTTCTCTTTCTTCCACTTCTGCTCCTTTTTCTTTAATTCCCTGTCTGCTTTCACTTCCTCTGTCATTTAACCTTCAGTGTCCTCTGAAAGTGACAGGAAGGCTCTCAGTAACTGCCATTTGATTTCTGCTCACGTGAGAGTGCTGGCCGATGTGCCCACACCAACGCTACTTCTCACTTAGGCTGAGACCTCGGGGACCAGCACCGTCCATTCCTCCACAGCAGCCTGGGCACAGTCTGCATCAGTCCCGGGAACTGTAATGCCACGGAGAGGGCCGCTTGCTGGGGGTCCTGATTTCACTGAGGAGCGTGGTTGGACTTGAACAGAGGTGCAGGCGTAACCTCGACCAGCTCAGGAAAGGAAGCCCTCATGTCCCCAGGTGTTCTGCACACTCTGGCAGTATGTGTGCATAAAAACACAACCTGCTGTGGTTAATTTCAAGAAAACAGAATGGGTTCTCAAAGACTGAAATGCGGGTGCTGGAGGCCCGGGGTTGAAAGACTGCAGCCTCTCAGCTCTGGTCACGCGGCCACGGCAGTGTCACGGAGGCTCTATGACCTGTGAGTTTTGAGCCAGCAACAGGGCCCAGGAAGGGGTGGGTGACTTGTCCTTGCTCTCCAGGGTGGCGGTGCCGCACACCACACACAGCAGAGGGTGAAGTGCTGCACCTGGGCTTCAAACGGGGACACCAGGAAGGAGGGTGGAGGGCCTGGGGACCAGGGCCTGCTCAGAGGGCTGAACGCGGTTGACAGCTGATGCTTCACAGTCATGAACCTTCCCTCCTCGTTGCCATTTGATTCTTTTCCTTAAAGGTCTTGGCTTCCAGCGTGTCAGCAAACCGTCAACAGATCACCGAGTCCTTCTTGGTGGAGCTCTCCTGAGATGCTGTGCACTCTGCGCAGCTGGTGGAGGCAAGGAAGGAGGCCTTGGATTCCTTCTGTGCTCCGCCACGGCTGGTCCCCTGGTCTGCCACACGTCATGAAGGTCACTACAACAGGGCGAGGGGACATCCACAGCACTGAGTTTCATTTTATGCCTCTTTCTGGTGGTGCCTGTTGGCTCTTTACTACTTTTAAATGAAGCACAAGGATTTCTTTATTCTTGTGTCTAGAGTAGGGGGTGTTGCTTGGGGACAGCGTCCACCTTGGGGGATGGCTGCAAGGACGCCATATGCTGTCCAGGTCCTCCTGGGAAGGCAGACTGCTCTGCCTACAGCTTCCCATGTGTGAGCCCAGCAGCCTCCCTGTGGGTGGGAAGGTGGAGGTGCTCTGCACATGTCCTGATGGCCGGGGGAAAGCAGACCCATAGGGCCCAACGCATGGCTTCCAGGGCGCTGCCAGCTAATGACCAATCCAACCAGAAAAAGACGACGATGCTGTGAACTTCCAATTTCACTGTGAAGATGGTCCTTATGTTAACGCTGCGTATCTTTGGCTTTGGTGTTAACAACGGTGCGCTGCTTGTGCCAGGCGCCCAGTGCCTTACACGTTAGCTCATCCAGTCCCACCAGCAACTCTGCAAGACAGGTCCCTCTGCAGACCTCTGCTTTGCAGTGACAGGCCTGAGGCAGAGATGAGATGTGAATTTCATGAGTACCAGCTCTCGGGTCAGGAGGACCACTGGGATCTGACTCCAGAATTCTTTTCTTTTTGGTCCCAGGGATTGACCTCAGGGGCACTTGACCACTGAGCCCCATCCCCAGCCCTGTTTTGTGTTTTACGTAGAGACAGGGTCTCACTGAGTTGCTTAGTGCCTCGCTGTTGCTGAGGCTGGGTTTGAACATGTGATCCTCCTGCCTCAGCCTCCCAAGCCACCGGGATTACAGGCGTGCACTACCATACCTGGCCAGAATTCTTACCCACTATAACCTCACCTTTTCTTTTATAACATAACAGTGTTGGCACATGATGCTTTTATTTAATCTTTTAAATTTTTACTTTAATATTCAAAGTTTGCAACTCCAAACTATAGAGGCCTTCTACAATTAACATTTTCTTTACTGGTTTGTAAAGTTTGTGAGAGCCAAAGCTAGATAAAATACACTGAGTTACTAAATCTTAGGTCATCTTGATAACAACCTATGTGAGCAAACCATCCAGGGGCCAACCGGGATTTTCCTGTTCCAAGCCAGTGCTGCTGGCCACACAGCGTTATGTACCGGGTTCCAGTGAATGCTAATGGAACGGTGAGGAGCACAGGCTCTGGGATCAACACTGCTCCGTGACCCTGGCCACATCACCCGACTCTTGGCTGCTCTGTTTGCTCCTATGTGAGGAGGGAGATGACGGTGCGTGGCTCACACGTCCTCAGAGTTCTGTGAGCTAATACACGTGAAGCACCTGGAGCAGGGCCGGGCGTGTGCCCACGTCCCTGGCACACAGTGAATGCAGCGTCAGCTCTCGTCACTGTCATTGCTGCTTTCACCACAGAGCCGCACTGCAGAGCCCTACGCTGTGTGTTCACAGGCAGTAACCACATGTGGACGTTGCTTTCCTGTTCCTATTTTAAAAAAGAACTACAAAAACCCTGTGTTCTCCACAACCCACAGGTGTCCCACCTTCCCTGCTTCTGACTTGAGGAAAATCTCAAATGCAAACACCCTCGTCAGCTTCCCCCCGAAGGCCAAGTTTTCCAGACCTCGGGCTGATGGGCACGTGGGCTCCTGAACAGCCGTGGCGCAGGCCCACGGGCCCCGCCTCACACCAGGCTCACGTGGAGGGCGCCCGAGGCTTCCTCCTGGGGCGTCCCTGAGCACCGTGGAGCATTCATTCCCAGCCTCCGGGCACGAGAAGCGCCTCACTGCACCTGCTGCCATTCACTGCTCTTGGGTGAAGGGCAGCCCCTGTGGGGACGGAGGGGAGCGGAGCAGGAGATCCAGTGACTGCTTCCCTGCTGCGTGCTGCCACCCATCTGGCCCCCTGCAGGTCTCCGAGCCCAAAGTCCAGGAAGGACAGTGAGCGGGCCACCCTCCTGCTGCCTGCAGAGATTCCACAGTCAATCTTCCTGACGTTTCTGTTAGCATCACCTTTGAAGCAAGGCCTCGCTCACGAGAGCATTGCACAGAAGCTGGTCCAGCAGTCAGAGCTCTGAGGACCGGCTCTGCCTCGGAGAGGCTCGCCCGTCCGTGAGGGCAGCAAAGGAGACCAAGTGCTCAGCCTTGAGGCCTCAGAGAGGAGGCTGGTTCCCTTCTGGCTCTGGCACTGGGCTGCTGTCTCTGCAGACAAGAAGACACTGAGGTACTCTCCCTGTCCTTCCTGACTGTCCCTTTGGTCCCCTCAGGCCACACTACTCACAGCTATAAGAGGGGGGATTATCACCCATTCAGGATGGAAGCTAAAGGCAAAGGACCAGAAGGAGGAGTGAGCAGGCTGTTTTACGCTGGGATGGAACCCACATCCAGGCGGAGACCTGGGTCCTTGGAGAGGCCCCCCTTCCTCTGTGGCGCCCCTCCTCCGGCTCCCTCCCCCAGCCTGCCTTGCCTCCCGGCAAGACCGCACCCACTTGCCCAGCACTGGTAGAGGGAAGGATGTGCTGGGCAGCAGGGGAAGGCAGGACGCGCTCTGCGTGGGCAGTCTGGACCTGCGCACAGCGCTGCGGAGACTTCCTAGGCAGCAGGGCATGCGCGTGAGGGAAGAGCCCCTCCGGCGCCCTCTCACCTTCATGGTCTCCTCCAGCATCTGACACGCTGGGGTCTGCCTTGCTCTAAGCCACCCGCTGGGCCCTGGGCAGGCCCATGAGAGGAGACTCCTAGGTCCAGTGCTATGTGAAGTGCCAGACTCCTGAGAGTGGCAGAGGGCCACCGTGAAGAGGAGACCCTCTGTGGTCGTGACGGCCCCCTGTTAGGTCAGTCTCCCTGCACCCTCGCCGACTCTGGGTCAGCCAGTGACTTGCACCGGCTGGGGCCCATCAGCACAGGGATGCAAGGTGACACTTGAGAAGCGCTTGCCTGTTGGCACCTGCTCTCTTGCTGCTCCTGGGAACCCCAAGGCCACCCAAGCGGGTGTCAGCTGCTGAAGGGTGGAAGACCCAGGGAGCAGAGGTGAAGGGTCCTAGCTGAGGTCTGCCATCATCCTGCCCCAGGCTGATGCCCACAGACCTAAGTGAAGCCGCCCTAGAGCAGCCACCCTGGTGAGCCCCAGGCGACTGAGAGCCCAGCACACAACCAGCTGAGCAGGCCCAGACGGGCATAGCCCCCTATCTGCCCACAGGGTGCTGAGCTACCTGAAGTAGGCGTCTCAAACCTTGCCACTCCAGGGGAGTTCATTATAACAAAGCTAACCGTACCCGCTTCTCTATCCTCAGCCCTGGGGTCCAAGGTCTGCCCACTTCTAAGGATGGTGACAGCGACCTTCCCTCTTGCCTGGGTTCCTTCTAAGGCACCCAACTGCAGGCCTCTAGTGGTGTCTCTCGCCAATAAGGAGAAGGAGGAAGAGCAGTCAGTGCCTGAGGGCGTGTGTGCTGGGTGGAGGCAGAGGGCAGGAGAGGGGCGCTCAAGGCACGGCTGAGAAGCAGGGCCCCTCAACACAGAACCCACTTCCCTCGCCCCAGGTCCCCGCTGTTGGTGGAGAGGAGGAGCAATCAAGGCAATGACTGTGAGCCAGTGGCCAGGCTGCGGGCGGGGAAGAGGGAGCGCAGAGGACCCCGGTGCCTCGCTGAGGCACAGCCCCAATCCTGGCTGCTCCGCCTCAGCGGTGGCAGTTGTGCGGGGAGGAGAGCACGGCTGCACAGACGGCTTCTATCTGGCCGCACAGAAGCTGATTAAAAATGCTAACTACCATGATTGTCCAACCACCAGACACTCCCCAGAGACCGGCTCACAGCTGGCGATCAGTCTGAGGTGGCCAGTGCACTCACCAGTGCCATGTCCGGAACACCCACAGCCTGCGTCACACCCCCGGGAGGCCGTTAAAGGCTGTTTACTTCATACAGTGAACTTGAACCATCAGCTCCACGAGCCTCTTGGATACATTTTAATCACCCCCCTCATAAACCCCAATACTCCCCAGCACGGAACAGACAATGCAAAACTCCCCCTGGAATTTTGCAGCTAGCAACACCCCCTTCCCAACTGCCGGCCTCGCTACCGACACTGTCCAGGGTCCCCTGACTCAGCCAGCATTCCAGCTTCCCAGAGTGGCAATACATCACGGCTCCCAGTGGAAGGGGGGTGATGAAAGATCAATACAGGACCTTGTAACAAATGTTCCAACAGTGAAACTGCAAGCTCCTGTTTATCTTTCCCAGAACATATTTTTCCCCCAAGCAAATTCTGATTTTCTAGACTGGCCTCAGCTATCCTTCCCGGTATTTATTTGGGAAGCAAAACCAAGTGAGGTCCCAGACACCATTCCTGCATAGACACCAAGCCCTGGTAATCAGCCCCCTGAGAGCCACGGCCGCTTGCCCCTCCCACTGCAGGGAGAACCCCATGGTCCCCCACACTCTCCCACTGCCCTGGGGCACAGCCTCCACTCAGCTGGCCAGCGCTGGTCCCTCTTGCAAAGCCTTGGGTGCTCCAGCTGTGACATTCGGTGGATCCGCCGGCAGCAAGGACAGCCCGGGATGAAAGGCAGGAGCCCTTTCAAGTAATTCTATGTGGACTCTGTGTGACCTGGTGGGATTTTCTGGTTTCTTTAAGTCCTTTGCCAAAGAGAGGGCGGAGGGTGTGAACCGGGAGGACTCAGCGGGGCTCCAGCCCTTGGAGGTGGTCAGCACCATGAGCTCGCCAAGCCTCAGCCTCGTCTGTACAGTGGGAGAGCGAGTGCTCCCTGGTCCTGTGACTCAGTGCGCACACTATTTTTGAAGAGCTTTTTAAGGTGTGAAATGTTGACGGTGTTTTCCTCTTGGTTCTGCTTTATTCATGGCTACAGTGCCGTTGCTCTATTGCTGAGTGTGGTTCTTGATGCCATTTTGTTCCAGACAGGTGAAGAAGGCATTTGGACAGAATTGCAGAGCAGTTTGGTTTCCAGTACTGGTGTTTTCTAGGCTTTTCCATTTCATGGACTTCCTGCAAAAAGCGGTCTTCCGTGCATCTGCAGTGCTGGGGTCTGGGGAGCCTCCTGGCCCTTCCTCAGCACCAGCCCCCACACACGGCTGGGAGGCCCTCCCGCGACTCTGGGGGTTTGCCCAGTGGCGACTGTGAGTGGCTGTGGTTCATGAATGAGATGCACTCTCAGCCAGTGACCAAGAGCTGGGGGGAGGTGTCTCTGGTTGCTGTGACCTTCCTCTCTGTGCTTCGCTCTTCTGTTCTCTTTGCACCTGGGGCTCATTTTCCTTCCTTCCATCTTCCCTCCTCTTCCTCTTATTTTCCCATATTTTTATCAGCACATTATACTTATACGAGAGTCCAACTATCCCCTTTGTGGCATATTTTTGAGGTCCCCTGCAACTGGATTCTGCTCACCTCCCCACACCTCCCAAATCGGGGCCTTGTTCTGCAGGCGTCGCCAGCATTAGGAGAGAAGCGAGCTCCAGTTTCCATATAACGGTCGTGCTGCCGTGTTGCCCTGCAAAGCCACCGTGTGCGTCCTGCTCTCACCTCGGCCTCCAAAGAGCCAGACCCTCCACTGGCACTGCCCACTCGGGCCCTGCAACCCTCTCCTCCCACCTCAAGCCAGGCTCCCTGCTTCCCGTGACGCCCTTTCCTCCACTCCAGGCGTCAGGAGCTCTTTGTTCTCTCTCTGGGAACCCTGGTTCACGGCCCATCACTGTCCCGGAAAGCCGTGGCCTGAAGCGGCCCAAGTGTCAACTACTGCTGCCACCTCCCCGCGAGAAACCTGCGTGGCGCTCCAGTCACGCATTCCTTCGATTTAAGTGGAACTCAGCTTCTCTTCAGGAAACCTCGGGCTGCCCCGTGGCCGTCCTGAGTCGAGAGCTGCTGCCTGAGGACAAGAGGGGCAGGAGCAACGGCGCCCGGTGGCTCTAGCTCCTCCGAACGTGGGAACACGGACCTCCTCCTGAAAGGGCCCTGCTCTGGCCCCGCTGGCCATGCAGCCTGTCTCCCAATTCCAGATCTAGATGTCACTGTAAGATGTGAGCCTTGCTTCTCTCAGAAGGAAGGAGACCTTGCAGAAACAACTACCACTGGAGTCACAAGTTCAATCTTATCTGCTTAAAACTGACACTTCCCCCTGTAAGGGTGACTTCAGGTTGCCATGACAACTTCCCGCAGCCTCCGAACTCAGAGGCCCACGGTTTATATTTAGCACTGTTTATGTAGCCCAGTATTTTCTTTTTTCTCTTACATATCTCTTTTTAACAAAGGCACTAGTGACTAAGGTATAACAAAGTGAGAAATTTATTTCATTTTGTTAGAACTAGGGCGCTGGGCTGGAGACTGGGGCCCGGGCAGAAAGGTAACGGCCAGGGGAGTGAGCGTCTGGGATCTGGTACGGCGGACCCACGATGGCCTCTGCCCAAAATGACTGAGCAGCTGCTGCAGCCAAGCGACTGCCCCTGAAACTCTGGGCGCAGGGGTGGGTTCCAGAGCAGAGTACGTGCAAATCCAACGCTGGATGGGGACGTGTGGCTGAATCCTGTGGAGGGACCAGATTGGTAGCTTCTACCCCGAGCAGCCACTTCAGACACCAGGCCACCCCGAGTCGGCCCCGAGTGCACCTTGATTATTCTGTAGGGGCTATGGTCCCTGGGACCAGGCCTGTTCCAGAGCACAGCAAACTGGCACAGGTTACCAGAGACACTGTCATGTTAACATGGATAAAGGAAAGCCGAGGGGCTGGGATGGTAGCTCAGCGGTAGAGCGCTTGCCTCGCATGCGTGGGGCCCTGGGTTCGATCCTCAGCACCACGTACAAAGCAATAAAATAAAGACATTGTGTCCATCCACAACTAAAAAAATATTAAAAAAAAAAAAAAAAAAGGAAAGCCGAGAGTGGGTCCCAGGCATGACGGCTCCGCTCACTTGATCTGGTCCCCAGGCAGGTCTGAGACAGACTGGAGCACCTTGAGCAGCACAAGGAGCCAGGGGCCGGGGCACATGGAGTCCATGTCTCGGGGACAGACATGTCATTCAGGTCGGCCAGTGTTCAGGGAGTGCTGTGATGCAGTGCCATGTCTGCAGGGGACAGGTGACAGCATGACCAGAGCCACCCAGAGAGGGAGTGGGCCTTCAGGACAGAATGAGGACGGCCCAGGGCGTGCAGCGGGACATGCAGGAGGTGGGCACCAGTCGCAGAGGGAGGAGCAGCTCTTCAGGTGAGATGGGAGGACCCAGGAGCCCGCGGATGGCATGCCAGCGGAGGGGGTGAAGGACGGCAGGCGGAGGGGGTGAAGGACGGCAGGCCGAGGGGGTAAAGGACGGCAGGCGGAGGGGGTGAAGGACGGCAGGCGGAGGCAGCGTCGCACCAGAGCAGAGCTCCCGCAGCGGGCCGCCCTCTTCATGTGACTCTGCGTGACCAGATCCTCTGGGGTCAGTGGAAAGAAAGGAAGGCCATCAGGAGACTTTCAAGGACAGAAGGGGCAAAGCTGGGGGAGTCGTGAGATGTAGGGATGAAAGCAGGTGAGAATCACACGGCAGTGACCTTGCTCCAGAGCAGGGTGCCCTTCCACCCGGGGCTCCCGCTCTGAGGAGGACCGAGCCAGGACGGAAGAGCACTGCCTGCCAGCCGGCAACTCAGCAGACCTTCCCACCGCCACGTGGCCCATCAGCGGACCTCCTGGAGGCGTCTGCACGAGGAGGAGCCGCGGGACACTCCTGGAGGAGCAAGGAGCCCTGCAAACACCGCGCCGAGCAACTACTGTCGAGGCTGATCAGTGGTTTATCAGTAAAACACGCTAACGGCACTTCAGGGGTAGCTGTTCCTAGGGGGCTAACCTGGGGACCAGACCTGGTGGCGGGAGTCCCTGGGATGCCAAGCGATGCGCTGGCTTTTCCTAACAAGCTCACCAGGTGCTCCCTGGTGCTGCCTGGCGCTGGGTGTTACCATCTCGCTCTCTGGTCTGCGGGAAGCAGCCTCCAAGTGCAGGCATCTCTAGGCGGGAGCCAGTGCAGCCCCGAGCCCTCCCCGCCCTCCCGAGCGGGCACGCAGTCTTCACCCAGCACAAGGAACGCTACGCGGGAGCCTCGGGCTCCCAGGTCCCTGCACGTTTCCAGCCTCTGGAAAAGGCGCAGACTGCTCTGGGTTCCTCACGCCACCCAACGCATCCTCCCTCACCAGCCCTGAGGTAAACTGGCATCTTGGCAGCTGGAAGTCAACAAATGGCTTCACAGTGACTACGGAAACAGACCTAGCACAAAACCTAACTAGCTTTTTGAGTAACTTCATTGAGCAGATTAATTCATTTCTTCAGAGAGAAACTGAGAGCCAGCTCATCTGCCAGGTTACCTAGAAATCATGCTGCTTGGAATATGGTGAAGAAAGGCGTTTCCACCATGGCGGCAGAGCCACTGGGAGCCTCGGCCAGAAGCGTCCCAGCCGCTCTCGAGCAAGGACTCAGACCTGTTGCTGGGAGCACACAGGCAAGGCTGCCGGGGAGGCCCCTGATGGGCAGCAGCGGGCTCCAGCTCCTCCTCGAGGACCTACTGAAGGAGGCCCAGATGCGGGTGGGGAACTCATCTGAGTGTCAGGACAGAGCCCGAAGAGTCTGGAAGTGCTGGCAAGGTCTCCCGCAGCTCCACCTAGGGAGAGTGGAGTGGCCTTCCGTGCAGGCAGGAGTCCAATTTGCACAATAAGATGTCAGCCGTGCCACCTGCACGTCTGATTTCCAAGGCGCAAGGCTCTGCCCTGAACCAGCCACAGAGAATACCAACACACCAGGCTCTCGATAGAGAATACGGCCTCAAACCGCCTGCCATTCAACTCCTATCAAAAGCCCAGCCGAGAAAAGCAATATTTACAAAAGATTATTTGAAGGACAAGCCGTCCATCCATTCTTTAGAACACTCAGCATCTCGTCCGTGGATTACACCTGACTGCCCCCAGCTGCACACCAGGGCCACGCACGCCACTCTAGCCCCACAGGATGGCCACCCTGGATTGCACTTCAATGCCACGCTGCTCATTCTTACCCAGGCGTTGCTACAAGAAGCAGACACAGAAAACCCACTGTCGCATTTGAGGAAACCCGTTGCTGGAACACCATTCATGACACAGAATCCCGCGCTTCAGAAGCGCTGAGCCTGGAAGAGTGGCGGGTGACGTAGTGAACCCGAGCCTGGCGGCCAGCACGCATGGTGTCAGAGCTGAAGCCCAGATGCGGCACCCATGCTGGTCCTTACACGGTCCCTTCCCGTGTCCCTCCTCTTGCACTGTCTTCCCTTTTTACATTCACCGCAGCTCCCTGGATGCTTTCTCTTTATCAACTGCCACAAGACTCTTAGGGAACTAGAAAATGGTGTAAAAAAATAAAAATGCACCGGATGTCTGTTCATTCAAACATCACACCTCTTCCACTTGGAGACAAGGTCTCCTGTGGAGGCTGGCCTCCAACTCTTGGCCCTCACACCTCAGCCTGCCAACCATCGGGACTACAGGGTGCCCCACTGTGCCTGGCTGAGCATCAGCCCTCTGAGCTGCCCTTCCCTCAGGGCCATTCTCTTCCACGGCACTGGCTATGGCCAGAGCTGTGCTACCGCTCACAGTCACACCAAGGCCACCACTGACGGTGTATCACCCAGTACCTAAGCACTGCTTTCCTCTACCCTCTCCATAACCCTACAAGCGGGGGCCATCCTACAGACCAGGAAACAGGCTGAGGGCAAAAGCAGACCCCACCCGGGCCGTGTGGCCACAGGCCGCGGCCACACAGGCCACTCTAGCGGCAGTGGCTGTTTAGACGGAGAGTAACAGGAGTCAAAGCCACAGGCTGAGGCTGGAGGCTTCCCTGCCCTCTCACACCACAGGGCATGTCCCTCAGTGCGCCCAGAGGTACCGACTGGGGCGCTTCTCACGTTCCCTTCGGTCCCTGGGAAGGTGTGCTGGCCACACTCGCGTCCCCAGCGAGTGAGCTGTCGAGAGGAAAGTGCGCTGTGCAGGGAAGACTGAGTAAAGAGTTTAGAAGAGATGCACCGGCAGCCGGTAAGAGCCACCAACGTCACCAAAACACTTTCCCACAGGGCCCTGCAGGCATGCAGAGCAACGGGGGACTCGGGCCCTCTGAGAGTCACTGGACCGACGGCCAGTGATGCCCACCTTCCGCGGGCCCGGGCCCACTGAGAGGACACTGCTGAGGTGGCGGTGTTCCCATCACGTGGGAGGCTAACACGCCTGCTGCACGTTCCTGCTCTGGGCACTTCACAGTGTACCTGGGAAGTACACTTTTGCCTCTGTACAAAGGCCCAGGAGACCGATGGCGACGTGCGCAAGACCCTACAGTTGAGAAAGGGGGGCATGCGGAGCCGGGGCCTGTGCCCTCTGTCCAGGCTCAGGGGTGAAGGTCGGGACCCTATGCATCAGGCCACTCGGGGACCAATACCCAGCACCTGCTGGTCAAGGAAAGACCCTGTTCTTGCAGAGCTTCCTGACAGGCAAGGAGGAGAGGAAGAGCCCAGGCAGAGCCACAGCACGAAAAGCGAAGCAGCAGCAAGAAGCCTGCCCCTTCAGGCCCAAGGACATGCGGGGGCGGCAGGAACCAATGGGCTCCCTGAGGAGGGAAATGCCCGAGCCCCTGCTGCGTCCATGTCTGCAAGCCGCTCCCCAGCTCTGCGCCCCTTGGCTGTCCAGGCGGGACCCAGCCCCCAACTGTGCCAGGCACTACGCAAGGTGCCCAGAGAAGAGCAGTGGGCAGCAGCCTGGGCCCCGAGGCACTCACGAGCAGGCTGTCAAAAGGCAGAGTCATCCCAGAAAGAGCTGCCGGGAAATGGTTGCGGGTCATTTTTATTGGCCTGAAGAGAAACCTGCAAGAGTCACACCTCCTGGACAGGGTAAGCCAGGGAGCTTTCCCGATGGGCTGGCAGCCAGCGCAGAGACTGGACGAGAAGGAACTGCGCGGAGCATTCTAGGCAGAACACATATGAGCAAAGGCCCAGGGGTAGGCCCACCGCTCAGCACCCGAGGGCCGGCGGGGCCAGAGCACGGCGACCCCTGGAGCTCAGGCGGAGCACCGCGGCAGCAGGTTTTATCCACACGCCGTCAGGGGTTAAAGTGAGACTGGAAGCCGGGGCTACACTCAGACTCACGTGGGGGGACTTGACAGCATCTGTTCATTCAAACATCACCTTGGGTAAGTCAAAGACTGCTTAGATATGACACCAGATGCATGAACCATAAAGGAAAAATTTGATGAAGTGGACCTTCTCGAAATTGAGAACTTTGTATTTCCAAAGATGACATCAAAAAATGAACACAAGTCATAGACTGAGAGAAAACATTTGAAGTCGCATATCCGACAAAGGACTTGTTTCCATAATGAAGAACTAATGAAGCGTGACTGAGAAAGAGCCGGCTGCACGGCACGCACGCTGTGTCTCAGTAAGGTCTGTCCACAGGTGCCCTCAGAGGCCCTGGGCTACTCTGTCCTTTGCTCTTCCTCCCCAGCAGCTGATGGGAATGTCTGACCAGGGAGGCGATGGCCCTGTTAAGGTGATGAGAGGGCAGAACCTGCCGTCACTAACCTCGGTGTGCCCCGAGGGCGTTCCCACCTCTCTGGGCCTCAGTGCCCACCCCACCTGCACGACAGGGGAAGGGTGTGGCAGCACTCACCATTGATTCCATCTGGTTCATTTTAAAAAGGTGCAGTGCCAGACTGGAGCCCCAAAGCACTCTCCATTCAAGGGTGGGACTTCTGTTCAGAGAAGACATCAACCTGTCTGAACCCAACGTACCAGAACTTCTTCGAACAGAGTTCGCCCTTCATCTTTCCATAGGTATGGCTTTGGCTCTTGGAGTTCAAGACCAGCTGATGTCACCATTCCCAGGCATGGCTCTCCCTTGGAGTCTGCAGGGGATGGTACCAGGATGCCCAGTTGGAGATCAAAACCCAGAGATGCTCAAGTCCCTTATGTGCCATGTAGCACTTGCATATGACCTTGTCACAGGACACCACCTGCCTTCAGTCATTTCCAGACCACTTAGAATCCCATCCAGGGTACACAGCTGTGGTGCTGGATTGTTGGGGAGTAGTGACAAGAAAAAGTCTGTGGTGCTGAGTGAAGAGGCAATTTCTTTTCTGAGTATTTTTAATCTACATTTGGTTGGATCCATGGATGCAGAACCCACGGGTATGGAGGCTGACTGTATTTGTTCAACGAGGAAAACACGGATAGATTTGAAAGAAACAGCAAACAGGGTCAGCCACGGCCTTCAGTGCTTGGTTTCATTTTCTGATGGGGAACGTCGCTTAGCAGTAGCCGTAGGCAGGAAAAGGGGCCCACACGTCCTCCCCAGCGTCCCTTCTTTCATTCGCCCTATGCTGACCACGTGATCTAGTAGAATTATGAAAATCAACAATTAAACCCTCCACTCTTTACCTAACTTTCCTATAACTCCTCTCCTGTGTCCTGCTTGTCCCCTGAAAGCTGTATTTCCATCCTGCAATCCTATTAAAACACATACTGTGAAAAATGACTTTAAAAGTACATTTGGAGACCTAGCTTTAAATTACAAAAGACATTAAAATAAACTTAGTTCAAGCTTTGCCAGACTATTTCTGAATGTTGACTGTAATTATATTTTCTTAAGATGCTGACATGAACAAGGAAATGAATAAGGATATCAATGATTCAAGTATTTTATCAGCATTTCATAGAGAAAAAATATCTGCCCAAATGGCCACATTTTCATTTACTGAAGAAGACATCTAACTTCCATTCACTTCCTGACAGCCCTTTCTTCCACGGATGTATTTTTCTGGATTAGTCTATTGCTCTTAGAGCTTGAGAAATGATCAACTTCCGTCGTTTGCTTAAGTGGACACAGACCACAGGGGGGGTGCCTGGTAGACTGAACTCCAGCTGCTCCCGGGTGGATTCCTACCAGCTCTGTCAACTCCGACTGGGCTGCTCTCTGAGGTAGAAGACACCCAGCACCCAGTGTGCCTGGGACTGGCCAACTGAGATTCAGCCCAAGTCCAACCATCTGACACCATCAGACGAGGTGCCCATGTTCGGCCCATTTTGACTTGCTCTGGTTGCCCTTCTAGGTCACTCGGTTGCCAGGGAGTCTACCAGGACTTACTCAGCGTTGGATATTGTGCAGAGCTCAGGGTGTAGAGATGAGAGGGTCCTGGCTGAAGCTCACTAGGATCTGGATTCTCTCTCAAGGTCTATTACCCACTGGGGATGAGCGAACAAATCGCTTACTCAGTTAGTGATATAGTGCTCAAGCCCAGGGGTCTGAGAATGGGCACAGGGCTTGTTCTTAAATCTATCTGGTACTCCCAGTGTGGTCTCGACCTCAGTTTGCTCACCAGTACACACAACTGTACTTGATGATCCCTAATATCCTGTGTGGTGATAGAATTTTTTAACTACCCAAATAGAAGTCCCCACATCTTTTTAATCACAAAAGTCATACATAAACACATAATACAAAAAGGTTAGGTTGGACCGCATGCAATCGCCAATTTCCCGTGGCCGACCTGGCCTCCAGGATGATGGCAGAGGCTTCCTTTGCTGTGTAAGCACCACTCTGGTTTATATTAATAACTTATATTTGTACAGGGCTTTAAAAGTTTAGAAGTGCTTTCATGTGCATTATTCATGTGTAACAAACATTTCCTGAGGGCTTGCTATGTGCTTGAGGCTTCCAATAAAATTTAACCCTCACAGCAACTGAGAACAGTTGGTCACTCCAATCTCTGGGGTGGAGAAAGGCAGGACCAGGAGGTGAAGTGCCCCTGGCCACCAGGTAAGCGGCACTGAGATTCCTGCGTGGCTCAGACTCCAGTCCTCTCCCACAGACCCTCATCCTCCTGGTCCGAGCAAATCTGGTGTCTGTCTCTCATCCCAAGAACCTCTGAAATCTCCGTAATCTCATATTTTTGAAGGGAACATGCTTCAGGCCTGCACTGGTTTCGCCCTCTCGGCTTGCAGCACTGTGCCTGCAACTGGAAACAGCAGGTTCCGTGCTGGGTCCTGCGGGGAAGGTAGGGTGCAGATGTGCGGGAGGAGGGGGCTCCTCCTATCTGCAGAGGCTCTTACTGGGGAAAAAAGCACATCTTTATAGGTAAAAAACTGCTGCTTGGCTCGAAGCTAACCCCTGCGACATACATTACTGTCTCTCTGTTCAATCAGTGTTCTGCTACAAGAATCAGTTACATTCAATCATCTGAAAGAGCTATTAAAATGCTGATAAAAAATTCATAAAGTAACACACAGTAATGAATCAGGAGAATTCAGTAAAGTGAGACCTACCCTTAGAGCAGGGCAAAAATGAAGGTGAACGATCGTTTGGGCCCAGCGGCCATGAAATACCCTTTTGGAAGATGAATAATTCTGTTTAGGGCTGATAAGTCGAACTAATTTATAATGCTGTTTTAGGTCCACTGCTGAAATATTTCAAATCCCTCAACTTTAAAATGCATTGCCTGTCAGAAACTGGTCTCTTAACAGTTTCCTCTTAACATTTTTCAAAATGTAACCTAGACCAATTTGCATGATTTAATGCTTATTGTATTATACTGTGCATGATTTAAAATGGGAAATAAAATTTTAAAAAAAGAGAAAGAGAGGGAGAGACTGGGGGAGACAGACAAGGTGGCGTGAAGGGAACAAGTGGGCCAAGGGGAGAGGCAGCTCTATCAATGCCTGGCAGGAGGTCCCGCTGGGTCGGGCTCAAGGGACAGGCAAGTGGACGTCAGGATCCAGCAAGTCCCCACCCGGCAAGCAGAGCCGGGTGGAGAAGGGATGATGGAGGCCTCCTCAGCCAGGCAAGATACAAAAGCAGTTCTGGGAACCAACCGGGAAGGCCAGATGGAAAGGCTGCATCAAGTGTCCACTCTGCTCCTGTCCACTCCCAACCCTCCCCAGACCCTTGACGTCATCTGAGGATCACTGTCACAGGTGCAGGTCCTCATTATTTCTCCTGGATTCTCATGAAGCCTCCCAACTGGCACCCCAGTGTCTCGCAACCCACCCCGTTCTGCTGCTCTCCTTTTTTCCCTACGGCACATCCGATCATGTCACTAACCCTCCATGGCTCCCCACTGCCTGCAGGACAGACTGAATTCCTGAACATCACCTGCAAGGCTCTTTTGCTGGGATAATCCTGGGGATCCAACCTGTGGCCTCATGCATGCGGGGCGAGCACTCTACCACTGAGCTACCCCTGGCCCCTACAGGACCCTTCATGCTACAGTTTCCCAGCTATCCATCCAGCTACATCATCTGCTACTTTGTGCAGGGAATAAAGGAAACAACGCTTGGCTATTAAATACATAACTGAAAAAGTAGGATCCAGGGTATGTGAAAAGTCGATAGGTGAGTGTACAAAATAAGGCAACCAAATAAGACAACTAATTGTGTCGATACACTGAAGAGTCTGACTGTGAAGAGCTGCTCAACTTGACTAGTGACTGGGAAAGTCTAGATGATAATCCTGAGATAGTTCTATAGCCATCAGAGAGGCAGATATTAAAATATCTCTTGATACTAAGGTTTGGCCAGTTGTGACAAAGGGAGCCCTCCTCCCCCCGCAGGGCACGGGGCAAACACCACGACGTGAGGAGCCACTCCCAACCAGCAGTGTGGGCGAAGGTGCCTGTACCTCCCGGCCCACCAGCACTGACCCTTGGCAGAGCGGAGCCACGGTCCACGAGGAATTGTTCCCAGCATTGAAAATGGGAAGCGTCCTCACGTCCATCGAGAAGAGGGTTGACAGGTGTGCTGTGAGCACAGTCGCTAAGGCAGACGGCAGCCCCGTCCACTACAGAGAGACGTCCCAACAGTGTGCGCTCAGAGAGGAACTTCTCAAGGGGCAAGGTGCAGGACCTACAGAGAGCTTGAAACTACAAAGTGAGCTCACAGTTTGTCCGACAGGTCCCGCGGAGGCTCAAGGGACAGCAGAGGGGTGCGGTGACAGCAAGGCTTCCTTCTAAGTAGGGCCGTGTCAGGACCAGGAGCACCCTGGGAGCGAGGGTAGCCTCCCGTGGCCTCAGAGACACAACGCAAGCCCACCGGTGTGGTCTGCCAGGCGCCTGCACCGGGGCCAGGGCCGATGGCATGCCTTGCCTGCTTGCAAACTGTCCCCTCTTGGCGTCCTCCCTCTCCTAAGGGAACGCCTGGGGCTGTGCACAGCCTCTGCCGGCTTCAGCTGTGGAAGACAACTGTGCCTCTCCTGGACGCTGGGTCTCTGGTGCTGCTGCCTCCATTGATCCATCCAGGAGGCTGTGGGTCTGCTCACAAGTGGCCACTTTGGTCCATGTACTACTGGTACCCAGAGATTTCATAAATCTTGATTAATTGTTTCAGTGCTTTGTTATGAAAGGTTTCCTCCATGTTGTGTTACTTAAAATTTTTTTACACAATCCAAATTGTCAAATGGCGGCAGAAACCCTCATAGCATGTGATAACAGGGCTGTTACTGCGAGGGCTCACTAACCCTCTATTTATTCACCTGCTCCCCATTACACAGATCTGTTAAACGAGCACTTTGTCCATCAACACTTGAGTGCTTAAAGCTGAGTAGGCCTCTTCTGTAATTGCTGGCACCAGCAAAAGCCAGGCGGCCAGCTCTCAGAACGTGGCTGGAACGGCTGGCTCCGCCTGACCACCCTGCAGGCTCACGCAGCCAGAGTGGCCCCTCTCCCTCCACTCACCAACGCCCATATATCAAAAGCTGGAGAGGGTGGGTTTTTTCCTTAAAGTAAGTTTTGGGAAACAACATGAGGAAAAAGTCAAAGGCAATTATTTCCTCTGGTGACATTTCTGTTGGGTCACACCTCCACCAAAGATTTATAGCCTCAAAAGCTGCAAAACCAACCGTATGGTCAATTAAAAAGAACTCCAATTTCCGTGCTCCTGGACCCAGAACCTGAGAGAAAGGATTCCCACTGAACACGGACCTAAGACTTCTGGATGGGAGGTGCTTGCAGTTCACTCCAAATCACACAGGCCACACCACGGAAAGGCAGGGACGCTTTCCTGCCAGGGAGGGTCTGTGGTGACAGCGCAGCTCCGTCACCGACTGCACAGGGCCATGCAGACAGGAGGGCCACTTGCGCCATCGCCTGCTCCCTCGCCTCTGACCCCGGATGATTTTTATAGAGTCCTAAGTGAGCTGAGGAACTCCTTCCACGTGGTCTGGCTGCACCTCTGAGATCAGGGAGCTCAAAACAGCACTTGGAACCTTAGGTCAGCAGGCTTACAATGTCCACAAGTAGCCTCACCAACGCCTCGCTGTCGCCACCATCAAGCGGGGTGGGGGTACCAGGGGCCGTGGTCATCAGGGAGCCGTTAGCATGTGCTCATGTGTCCTGGCCTGTGGCCGATGCCCGGCAGCTCCTCCCCGACTGCAGCCCAGATGAACGTGGAGACAACAGGCATGGCTGCGGGGGGCAGGACAGGAGGCACACGCTGCCCACTAGCCCCAAGGGCCCACCTCCCAGCTCCCTGGAAGGCTGCATCTCACCTCAGACCATCACCAAGGGCTCAGGAAGTCAGGGATGGGCTCAGGGAGGCGGAGCTATAATCTGTGGGTCAAACTGGGGCACTGTTTTTTTTGGTACCGGGGATTGAACTCAGGGGCACTTGACCACTGAGCCACATCCCCAGCCCTATTTTGTGTTTTATGTAGAGACAGGGTCTCACTGAGTTGCTTAGTGCCTCGCCGTTGCTGAGGCTGGCTTCGAACTCGCGATCCTCCTGTCTCAGCCTCCCTAAGTGCTGGGATCATAGGCGTGCACCACCGTGCCCGGCTAAACTGGGGCACTTTTGAGAGTGAAAGGGGGCTTCCAATTATAACACCAGGATAAAGGATATACATAAGTTGAGATTGTAAACTGGAATGTGTGATTACCCAGATTTAGGAGTGTTTTTTACAGTTTCTCCAAATGTGAGGAAAGAAGTTCAGAGAGGAGGACCACAGCATCCAAACAACAATCTGCTGCCTGGGTGCTACAATCCAGGGGTCACTGCTGGAGACTGTCATCAGCTTGGCTGATTTCGTGTGGAAATATGATTGGCTTTTCTTTCTTTTTTCTACTGTAGCGGCTTTTCCAGTTTTAGCCTCACGACTCCTTTATGCCCTTAAAATCTGGGGTGTGTGTATGTGCGCGTGCTCTGAAGACTGACCCCAGGGCATCCTGAGTGCTGAGCTTGTGCTCCGCCACTGAGCTGTGGCCCGCCCTTCTAGAACTGTTTTAGGACCTTCCCTGGGCACAGTGGCATGCCTGTAATCCTGGTGACTGGGAGATGCAGGGCCTGAGGCAAGAGCTTTACAAATCTGAGGTCAGGCCGGGCAACTTAGTGAGACCCTGTCTCAACATAAAAATTTAAATAAGGCGGGGAGGGGCTGGGGATGAAGCTCAGTGGTGGAAGGCCCTGAGTTCAGTGCCCATTACCAGAAAACAAATTTGACTAAATTTAAAAAATAATAAATTTTAGGACTCCCCAAAGCTATTTTAAAATGTGTGCTATATATCTACTGATAGTTACTCTATTAGAAATTAAAATAAAAAATTATAAAATATTTATTAATTCTCTTAAAATAACAATAAGCATAACATGTTAACAGATAGCATATTTTTAACCAAAACTCTGTATTTAGAAGAAAAAGCTGTAAGAACAAAGGCACTGTTTTACACTTTTGCAAAAACATTTTCAGTGCTGGGAATGAAACCCAGGACCTTGTCCCTGCTGGTGAAGTGCTCTTGCACGGAGTCACCCCCTAACCCGCACTTTTCTTTACTGTCTGGGTTAGTAGAAGACATGTGGCTTCTCAGGCCTGCTTCTGTACTCAGTCTGACTGAATCATGTCTCTGATCTCTGGAAAGCTCCCCTGTACGTTTAGGAGAGACCAAGAAGGCGAACAGGGCAGAGAAGGCCGTGTTATTAGAAAGTCTTGTTTCTGTGGAACTCCCAAAAGGGTCTTGGGGAGACCCTTGGGTAGCTGGGCCACACCTGGAAGCCACCGTGTTACTGAAACCAAGGAATGAAAATGGTTCCCCATATTTTCTAGAATTAATGTCACTACAGCCCCCTCTGTCCTAGGGGAAGAGGAAACCAACTTTCTTTAGCTGCTAGCTTTAATGGCCATCAAAATCTACTGAAATGAGAAAGACCAAGTTTGAGAAAAGCTCTTGGCTGGGAGGTTGGGAGGGGCTACAGGAACACTAGAACATGATCCACCCAGACTGGAGGCAGGCAGGGCTATGCGTTCAGACGGTCAGTACATCAGACGCCATGTTGGAAAAGCACACACGGGAAGCAGGCCAGGAGAAATGGGCTGGTGGCTCCAGTGTTTTCAGGTCGTTAGAATGAGGGGTGTCCCACAGTGAGTGGGGGCACGAAGCTGAGAGGACTGCCGTCCTTCATCATGCCTTAGTAAAAGGCAAGACGGAGAACACGGACACAACTCTGGGGCGAAGCATGCACTAGGAATGAGTTAAGTTCACGTTCCCTTTAGGGGTGCGTTTCAAGTAGAAAACGAAGGTGGTATTCCCTGACACTGGAGGTTATGGGCCCAGAGTCTCATTCATCTCCTTTGCATCTGCTCCGCCCTAACCTGTGAAGCCATCTGCAAGTAAGGCCTCTGCCCAGGACCTGTGCACAGACGGGCCTGCGCCCCTGAGCCTTCCCTGAGAGATCAGCTCAGTCGGCCTGGCTTCTTACTCAGACACCAGAAGGCCTACGGGAGGAGACAGCATGTCAGACCGCCTCGCAGGTGCTCGCCGTCCCTGTGCTGCTCCTGCACACGCTCCTGCACACGGGGGTTGTGGCTCTACGGAGTTTATGGGGCTTTCAGGTGGAGTCTGTCTCTCCAGCCACAGAAGCCCCCTGAGGGCAGGGATGCTGCTGCCTGGCAAGCACAGTGCCTGGCACAGGGCATGGGCAGGAAGGAAAGAAGGGGTGAACACACCGTGTAGGTGGGGAAACATCTGGCGTCGGGAGGCGATGAAGAATCTGAGGTTCTAAGGAAAATGAAATGATGGGAAAAAAATACACAACCAGAGGAGGCAGACAGGGTCAGCCTGGTGCAGACGGGATGGGGTGGGCGGGGTTCTGAGAAGGAAATTCTTGAAAAAGGCTCTGGTTCTGAACAAGACCCCAAGGTAGGGTCTCTCTTGCTCAAAATAGTCATCTGAAAATGCAAACATTCGCATGGTGTCCTAATTAACACCTAGCTCTTTGTCCACAGCACGGAAGCAGCTAGTTAGTAAGTGATTAAAACATTTCTTCCTAATTACTAGCTATACAGTTCAATGCTTAAAAAGGAACCAGAGTTAATGGGATATCACAAGCAAGACGGCGCATCATGGCTGCCACCTCGAACGAGGCATGCTCCATCCCCAGGATTCACTCCTCTGAGACAGTCGCGTGTCCTCACCACCCACCTTCGTGTTCTGGGAGCTGGAGATTTGGGAGCGACTTTTGGAAAGGGGAAGATGTTCGGGAGGTGGGGCAAAGACTGTGGCAAAGGGAAGAAGGATTTCAATACTGACAGGAAGTACCTGGCTGGCACCGACCACACAACTCAAGATGCCAGCTGCAAACAAGCGCTGGGCACTGTGAACAAAGCAGATGTATTAATTTTCCACTTCTGAATAAACTGTGTGACTTCCTGGCTACTGCCCCCGCCTCAGTGCTATTAATGCCCCACAGGCTCTAATGGGTCCCGCTGGGAGTCCAAAAATACTGCAATTTGTATTGAGGATTTAGACATTACCAAAAAAAAAGAAAAAGAAAAAGAAAGAAAGAAAAAGAAAAACAAAGCCCTCTGCTCCCTGAAGCCAGAGCTTGATCAGTTAGCTACCCCTACGGAATTGCACGACAGAATAATAAATGACAGCTCCTCGATTAAATCAGACCTTCTGCTGTAAGTGCTGGAGAGAGTGTGACTGTCACCAACAATCCACTACTTGTTAACACCAATGGGGTATGAACAAACAGTAGTCAACACCTCAAAATTAGGAGTCTCAGGAATACCTTTGGCATCTGTGTATACGCAGGCGCGCTCGGGTGCGTGTGTACGCATTCGCATGAGCACACTTCTCAGGCCCACCCCTTAGGTATTTTTGGTTGTTTCTTACATTTTAACTCCATCTTTTTTCTTTTTTTAAATGTTCAGGAAAACTCAATAAAAAAGCCAGCTGCTGTCGTGTTAAAAGAGACAAAAAACAATTGCTTGCACACTTATCTGCACCTCAGAAACAATTCTTCACACATGCACCACGTACGCGCCTGCGTGTGTCTCACGTGAGCCCAGGGAGGGGGCAGAGGTGAGGCGACAGGCTGACGCGAGCTGAGCGGGGGGCTGCCATCTGCGTCCACTTCTCAAGGTGTGGGATGGCCTGTCAGTGTTGGAAGTGGGCGATCCAGACCGGGTCCCACTGGGGCCGGTGCTCAGCGGTGCCGTCAGGGAGGGTCTGGCACACCGATGCTCAGCTCCCGGGGCCGAGGCCCAGCTGTCCTTCCATAGCTCCCAGCACAGTTCTGGACCACAGATGAGCCTCCAAAGTACTTGGAAGACGCTGGGAGCTTGGCATGGCTCAGTGGGGGAGACGGACACAGCATTCAACTAAGATAATTCTCCCTATGAGGTTAAGCACCACCCTGTGTGAAGCAGCAGGGTGCCTGCCTTTGAGGGGCTCCCACCTGAAATCACAAGGGCAGCTGGAAGGGGTCCTCGGAGCCCAGGAAGCGCAGGTGTGGCTGCTGTCTCCAAGGTGGATGGCGTCCATCTGCACTTGACCTGTACGCTAGGCGCGAGTCACAGGACAGTGAGAACAGTGACCCTCTCTCCTCGCCCTCTCAGACTCAGTGGAGAGTGGGATTCCAGAGCAAAAGGCAGGAACAGGCAGATGGTTTGAACTAGTTAGCCACATTCACTTGCGGATTCAGAATTATTGATGATAAAAGCTAAACTACGAGGCATGTTCCATCTGCTTATCTTCCAATTTTCATTTGTTGTGGCCCTGTTAATATTACTGGGGTTTTCCTCTCTCCAGAAGAGCTGCCATAAGGGCATCTACCTAGAGACATCTGTCGCCTCTCCTCCAGACGCCGTCTCCCTCACTCCTGCTGCAGAGGCTGCTCTCCCTGCCCCGCCCTCCACCACTGCTCCTCTTCTGTCCTTCCGTTCTCGGCACATCGTCAGTGTCCCCCAGTGAGGGTGACCGTCCCCTGCACCTCTGCATTCGGTCCACCTGGGGACTCTGTAGCTGGGGCTTGGCGGCTTTCCCTGTCTGGCCTGAGGTCACCTGCCAGGTTTCAAACTCGGTATGAACAGAGTGTCCAGCAGGAGCAGGAGCACCAGTGGAAGGACCAACGCCATCCCCAGAGCATGACCAGTGCTCCAAGACCAGAGGGAAGGGGCGGGGACTCAGCCCCTAAAGAACCAAGGCCTGCCGGACACCGAACAAATGAGCACGAGAGGGAAGGGCCCCTTTGGCCCCCTCCGGTCCTGCCATTGCTGCGGTCCCTGCCCTAGGGACAGGCAGACAGAGAACCCTGGGGCGCTACCCTCCCCCAAGCCCCAGGCTAGCAGGATCTTGGGAGCGTGACTCTGGTTCCCCAGCTGCCTGTTCTGCGCATTCCTGCCCTGTCCTCAGGACAACAGCTGGACCCACCTGCCCTCGTCCACCAACGGATCGGAGGACGCACGTGCGGCTGCCGCCAGCGAGAACTTCCTAAGCACCTTACAGGCCTCTTTTAATCAAGAGGCAAAGCTCTCCATCTTGTTGACACTTATGACCCTCGATTTAAAATACTCCAATTGTTTAATTCAGCTGGGACCAGGACAAAGTGCAGGCCCTTTCCATTAGGACACTTTCTAATGGGAGCAATACATCAAGCACTTGCCTCTAATCTGAGGAACAGCTGTTTGGAAACCTGTCTTGGGCCTATCACTCGGAGCTGCTCAGGAAGATCAGCATTCCTACACCACCCTCCACTCCAGCTCTGCAGAGCTGGGAGGGGGACCCTGAGCAGGGCCACCCCCATCTGGTCTCAGCTGGCTTCTGCTCCTCCTTCTCATCCAGCCTCAGCTTCTCATCCAGGAAGTCCTTAACGCTCGCTTGAGACAGCCTCCCCTGAGGCTGTGCCCACGCAGAGTATGCTCACTGTCACTAGCCTGCTGACTGGGTGGCCACAAGCCAGAGCCAGGACCGTGGAGCCTCTGAAGACAGACAGCTGGTCTGCAGAAGCCAGAGCCTCCGATTCCGAGGCCCCACAGGGCCCGCTGGCCCTCGCAGGGCACGGCTGCCTCCACGCACTGGCTAGTTCGGGCATGGCCTCAGGCACGGCTGGAGCCGGCCATGCTTCCGGCCCTGCCTCCTCCACCTGGACGGTGGCACCCCTGGAGGCAGGATGTGCCCACGGAGCCCCTGCCCGCCCAGAAGAGTACAAGAGGACAAGTACTGTGATGTTTTCATGAGGATGAAAGTTCTTCCGAACAGTTTTACCATCAGCCACGTGTAAATCCATAGCAGGAGAAGATCCTGGCTCCTCTGAGAGGACCCTGGAGATGTTCATGCCAAGCTCCCAACACTTGAAGAAGCTCCTGATTCACAGAGGAACACAGTGCCTGTTTTCCCAACCCACTGCCTCAAGCGAGAAGATACCCATCAAGTGGCTGAGACCGTGCTCCGCCCCCGGCCCTGCAGTCACACTCACGGGGCTGTTCACACTGCATTCACAAGTTCTCTTGCCTACAACCTCTGTGATTTTGCCGTGACGCCTCATGGCTCATAAGTCGTGTTGACACCTGCACCTAATACCTTCCTGATGATGCCGCTTCCCAGGACACCTCGCCACAGCCTCTGACTCCACAGACAGCTGTTGGGGTCCCCGCAACTCCCCTCCCCCAGTCGACAAACCCTTCTCTGCCACCCCTCTAACCTGGGCTCGATTGAAAGACTGCATATGTGCCTATGAAGAGCCAGAGGAGGGAATGCAAGCAGGAGAAAATAAAAACAGTCTATAAAGCTTTAATATTTAATTTACAACAAATCTACGTACTTGAGCTCCTGTTCAGCAACCTGCAAAGTGGTGGATGAGAAATGTCTAAGTACCGAGCAAAGGAGTATAAAGATTTTTATAACTGAGCTTAAAATTCATGACTTACTAAATTCATGAGAACCTCAGGTTTAAAAATTCAAAATGGATTTTGTTTTAATGATAACCCATTGCTTTGCTAGCGCAACTAGCAAGCAACCTCAGCTCTGGAGCGGAGGAGAGGGCTGGTGTGAAATGAAAACAAAGGGAAGCGTGTTCCTCAGCAGAGTGACTCTCCGTAGTGGAAACCCTCTCTGAACTTGGGCCAACTCTCAGACTGTCTGGTTCCCACACAGGGATCCCTGCAAACGCTCAGACACACGTACAGCCACTGACTCCGTGAATCTACCTCTAGGCTCAGAATCTGAATATACCGTTACTGTCTGGTGACAAACAGATTTGGTCCATGGCTGGTATGGTTGGGCTGACGTGTGACAGTGGACTGGGCTCTCATCAGGTGCCTTTTCTGGGATGACCTCCTCTTTTCAGGACAGTCGAGTGGTTGGTGGTGGGGGTGCCAGTGGGATAGGCTGCTGTGCACCTACGCTAGGGCTCCGCAGGCCGCCTCCCTCCCAGGTCCCCCTCTGGGCAGCACTGCCTTCCTCCTCTCCTGTGTGGGGACGTGCCTTAGATGCCAAGGAGACAGAGAGGGCCGCTGGCATTTAACGGGCACAGCGCTGTTGCCAAGTGTTCTGTGGCCCGCCTGAAATGCCACTGGCTGGCACACAAGAGGGACCTGCTCTGTGGGGCCACTGCCTCCCTGGCTGCTACCCGAGCCCTTCGCTGACGGAGCGTGCCCCCCAGGAAGAGGCCAGGCCCCTGCCATCTTGCTACCAGTGCTGTGGCAGGGCTGGCATCCAGCAGGAGGCCACAGGCCCCCCTCAGCCCCTGTGGCTGGGACAGCAGTACCCTGGCTTCCCCCAAGGGGCAGGACCGTCCTGGAGTTCTGAGGGCTGCCCTGGAGGTGCAGGTGGAGTCTCAGCCCTGAGAGCGAGCGCCCCGGGCGTGGTGCTGCTGGAGGGGGCAGAGGCCCTGCACAGGGTTGGCCTCAGGCCACAGCCAGGAGCGGGAGGCAGGGCTCTCTCCCCTGGGAGCCCACGTCTCTGGACACTTCCTCTGGGAACACACCCACTCGGGTACAGTTCTAGCGACATGGATGGGGAGGGCATGCCAGCAGGGGAAGCCAAGGAGATGTGGTCGGCAACAGCCTGACCTTTGGTGACAAGGACATTCGCGGGACTCCCGAGGTTGCGCTACGTGAGGGCAACTGGAGGGGCGAAGCGAGCGCGGCCGCGGGGGCAGAGGGAGGGCAGGTGGCTGCCTTCCCGGCCCTGCTCCCACGGCTTGTGCATTTATTTATTTGTTTTTAAGTTGCTGATGGACCTTTATTTTATTCATTTATTGATATGCAGTGCTGAGACTCGAACCCAGTGCCCCACACATATGAGGCAAGCGCTCCACCACTGAGCCACCACCCCAGCCCTGTCACGGTTTTACTTGCGGGTTGGTGGGAGGCTCCCCGTGGCGAGGCTCTGTGTGACTCAGGAGCCTGGATGACAGCGCAGCGGCGAACACCACCCCTACCCACAGTGGCCATGGGCGGGGGCAGGGAGCAGGTGGCCGGGGGAGGGGCCAGGGCAACTCCGCTGTGCCTTTGCCACTGTGGGAGGTTGTGTCGTCCCACGAGTGTGGCTACGCGGGGCTGGATGCCTCCTGTGCAAAGGGACAGAGAATCACCCGTGCCCTGGGCTCTGCCCACAGATGTAGAGGCTGCAGGAGGAGCTATCAGACCAGACTGCAGGCCACGGGGCAAGAGTGCCCGCGTCTTCCTCTGCACAGCCCCGAGCCGGGAAGCAGAGGCTGAGCCTACAGAAGCACAGGTGTTCCCCTGAGCAAGGAGTCTGAGTGAGGACCTCTGAGTGAGGACCAAGAGGTGCGTGGACCACTATCACCTTTAGCAAGTCGTGGGTGGAGGGAGCACAAGACTGCTGGAGAGGAGGGACGCTTGGCTCGATCAGGGACGGGCAGGACCCAGACACGGCGACACGAGAGCACACAGTCCACTCTCACGCCGTACAGCACGATGTGTCTGTGGCCACGGCACTCCACACTGTCCACTCACCAGGAGAGGTCACCACTGCGAGGACCAAGTCCAGGTGCTTCAGAAAAGACCCCAGTCAGCCCAGAAGTGTCACAGGGGCTGGCACACACCCAGAGTGCCCCAGCAAGTCCCAGGGATCACCTCTGAATTCTCCCGAGACGGACTCCTCCTGCCACTGTTTGTCCAGACCTTGGCCATAGCCTCCCACGTACACCCAGGAGGCTGCAGTCTCCCTTCACTCCAACTGACCAGGCTACACCAAAGCTTCTGCCAGTTCTCTTCTTCTTTTTTCACCAAGACACAACATTTGTGTACCTTCATCCAGCACACTACGGCAACTCCGCACACACAGTCAACGTGTAGTGATCAAAGCCGGGTCATGAGCACTCCGTCTCCTTAACCATTACTCATGTTTATGTGCTGAAAATCTTGTATTCTTCTTTTTTATCCATTCTGAAATGTATCAAAGGTCATTTTAACCAATATTTACCTTATTGTGCTAAAGAAGAACCACCAGTAATTGTCTGCGATGTCCCTGACTGAACTTCTCCTTGTCCCCGCCCCCTGCCCTTTCTCAGTCTCTAGCGAACACTGTTCCACTGGTGTGAGCCACATTACATTTCATGTTTTACCTTATTAACCTCCTAAGACTCTCCACTGGTGACAGGACAGTTCTTTTCTTTAAAATTTTTGAACTGTGCCTTTTAGATACACGTGACAGTGGAGTGCATGTTGACATCTCCTGCACACACGGAGAACTTGCCGCTCCTGTGGTTGTTCACGATGTGGAGCTACACGGGTCGTGTGTTCATGTATGAAGCAAGGACCACTCTAAACATTTATTCCTATGCCTCCATACAGGCTGTTCTCTCTTATCTGAAATTGCTTGAGACCAGACTTCAGATCTTGGCCTTTTGGGGAGTTTTGGGACATTTGCATGTGTATAAGAAGATGGCATGGGAATGGAGCCCAAGTTTAAATACAAGATCCACATATGTTCCACACACCCACACAGGCCACCTGAGGTGACTTCATACCAGTTTCACCGCTCTGGCGTTTTTACTGGGATCCACGGCATGAAGTTGGTCGTGGAATCTCCCACTTGCGGCTCCACGTTGCTTCTCAAGACACACCTGGCTGTGGAGCTCTTCAGATTTGGGGGTGTCAAACTGTGTCACCAGCATGTTCCCACCAACGAGCGTGGCCAAGGCAGGGCTCTGAGGCTGAGGCGGACACTGACCGCTGCCTGCAGGGGGGAGGCGGGATCTCAGGAGGGGCACGTACTGAAGAGCTTCCTCCTGGAGCACTGCAGACACTTTCCTTCTGACCATTCTGTGTGCAAATCCCACCACGCAGCCTCTGGCCCAGTCACACAGCGGCGTTGTTCTTAGGCCACGGGGCTCTGTACGTCCACACGCTGGTCCTCCTTCCTGCTTGGAGTCCTCTGACCACGAACCCCGTTGCTGCCCTCTCTGAGACGTCCCCCGCTGCTGCAGGAAGTGCCTGGCTTCGCCCTCTCCCCTGTCCTTTCCCTTCAGCAGAGGGGCCTCCTCCTCCAGGGCTCTTTAGCACGGCCATGTCTGTCCTGCTGGATCACTTGCTGCCCTGTCCCCACAGCTATTCATGCACTTCCTCTGAAACTGGAAGCATCCCAAGAACAGGGACTCGTCTTAGCCACATCTGTCAAGGTGGCATGACAAACGACTGCCACTCTGGCTGCTGGCCCCTCGGCCTTGCGGGCCTGGCCTGCCAGGGTGCTCTTGCTGTGGCGGCATCTTCACCACTGCACGTGGGGGTGTGACCCCCCAGCACACATCGCTGGAGCTCTAATCATTCACACATTTTGGCAAGCGTTCCGGTGTTCCCCTACCAAGCTCCTAATCCCAGCAGATCAGTTAAAATAAATGAAAGAGAGAATCAAAAGGCACTTTAAAAATTCAACTGTTCTCCAAATGAGTTTGAACAGGCTCCAGATAACTAGTGGTTGCAGCTGACTGGCATTTAAAATCTCAGACCCTTCTCTGCCCACTCCCACCCGAGACCCTCCCCGCACCCTCTGCATGTAAGAGCGTGATCTCCCCGTTCCAGAGAAACACTGGAGACCAGGTCCCTGGCGTGTTTTCAGTGATGTGCATTAAAGACCAGAAAGCACGGTCACCACCATGAGACCCAGCCAGCGCCAAAGCAATTCCCCTTCTTCCACATAGGTAACGTGATGTGACCCAGGACCGATGATCATGACTTCCAGAACGGGGCTGCTGAAGAGCTCCCTGTGTGCAGGAAGCCATTAAGGCAAATACTGAAGCCATGCACCAATCTCAGGATTTGAGAGAGGTCTTCAAACACACATGTGTGCACACGCGCGCACACACAAACACGCACACGATGTTTGCAGCTTAGAAGCATCAACGCAGGAAGCCTTCACACTCTGTTATTGCATCTTCGCCCAGAGATCCACACCGCAGGCTTGTGCACTGCCCTCGAGCCACTGTTCAAATGGCCCCCTGACCAGGCTTTCCTTGTCCACTCCTTAGCTCCCCTTTTCTCGGCTTTCCTCGTTGGTGCTATTTCTAGACACCATGGTGAGGTGTCTTGCTCATGTCCTCTCCTCCCCGCAGCAGAAGCAGGTTCTTGACTGTCCAGGCCCTGCTGTGTGGGGTGGTGCTGATGTGTACCAGTGCTTAGGAAATGCTTTTAAATTAAAAAGCGATCTCCTCCTGACCGGGCCGGCACATCTGAGACGTGTCCCGGGAAGCTGCGACCCCTGTGCATTCTCACCTGCTGCTGGTGCAGAGTGGCTGCTGGGGAAGATGCCAAGTGTAGGGTCAACAACATGAGACCAACAGGGCAGATGGAAGGTCCTGAGTTCTTGACTCAGCTCTGTCCCTAATGAGCGGGACAACCCAAGAGTCTGCCTCTGAGGCTCTAACATAAGCAGAAACCCAGCAAAACATCTTCCAGGCTTATTAGAAAGTCCCAATAAAACAGCACACAGCCAAGGATTGGGCAGGGCAAAGCAGACTGCACTGGCCAGAGGACACTGTCCTCCACAGACAGAGCCTACTTTCCATCCCCTTCCCCAAGCAGGATGCCCAAGCTCCTGGTGAGATGGAAACATCTAACTGCGGCTTCGGTGAGGAAACAACATAACATCTGCCCATTTGCTACCATTTCAAAACTCTGACTTGTCAGGACAGACAGAAGTGCCCTGCTCAGAGCTTCAAGAAAGTGTGTATGTAACCATGTGTGTGGGAGATGGGTATGTGTGTAAGATGTGTGTGTGTGATGGAAAGGTGCGTGTGATGGATATGTATGTGGGGTGTGGGGTGGGGGTGTGTGTGCACGTGTGCGCGCATGTGGTGGCAGAAGACAGAGAGCATCACCCAAGCTCTGGTGCCAAATATCTGCTCCCCAACCTCACCTCTCCGGGAGTTGGAAGCAACCATTTCCTGAGGCATGAAGGTTCTAGATCACTCCTTGGGCAGAAGAGCGGGACCCTTAGAGTGGGTGATCAGGAAAGCTAGACTGGAAGCAGGGGTGAAGGCTTTCTAGTTGGGGCTGTGTGAATGCTGAGCCCCAGGGGAGCTTTTCATCTGGGCCCTGGTCTAGGTTGGAGGGTGGACTGTAAATCTGAGCTTGCTCTCTCTTTCCCTCTCTGTTTTTAATGGTTATTCACAGGAGAGGTTGCTTAACACTGAGCAGAACTGTCCCCTTGCTCCCTCCCAGGTACCCTGGGTAACTGAGAGACTTTTGTTGCTAAGGTCGGCACAAGACCAAGGAAAATACCACCCCCACTTGTCTATTTACATAAAGTACTTCAACCGTTTATGTGTCTTTACGTTTAGGGCAACAGCCACAGCACAGATGTCGGTATTTCATGCATGTGAAATAACACAGTAGAAACCTACTTAAAAAAATTACTTTTCTTCGGTGTCACCATGGAAACCGGCCAACGTAATCTCTCCACACCTAACTGTGGGGGGTCAGGAGTAACCGTGACTGGGTGGAGGAACTGAAACACCGAAAACGCTCATAAATTCTACCCATGTGCCAAAAACTTAACAAGAGACATGTTTCCTCTGCTTTGGCTGGGATGTCAACCTGTGATGTTTACTTTTTGAACTTTGTTTGATTTTCCAAACTAGAAAAGTCAACTGGGGAAGTTTGGAGAAGTTCCTGCTAAGCAGTAAATCTCTGCAGAGCCTCTGGAGGCCTTCTGCCTGCTCTCTTCAGAGGCCCTGGGCTGGAAGCTACAGAGCATGGAGGCGGCCACTGTGGGAACTGAGGGCATCAGGGTCAGGGCAGCGGAGATGTGGAAGGACCGGTTAGAAAAGAAGGAAGTAGGGAGGTGGGCCCCAGAGCCCGCGGGGTTGACGCTGTTCTCATGGGGACGACGGCTCCACCGCCACAGCAACGGCATTGTGGTCCTTTCCTGCCCGTGGTGCCAGTGGGTTCTTTTTTATTTCCTGTGGTGCTGAGGATGGAACCCAGAGCCTCAGGCAGGCCAGCCCAGGTCCTCCAGGTGCCCCTGGGGGCTCCTGAGGCAGCCTGTGTCTGGCCCTCATTCTGAGGCCCACCGTGCTTCTCAGGAACAACAGAAAGACCCAGAACTCTGTCAGAATCTGATTATTCATAAAATACAAGGGATTTTGAAAAAACAAAAACCCCACCTTAAACCCAGAGTCTAAAAGAAAACATCACCACTTCCCACGTGGGTACCTGTTTCTGTGAGGACCACTCAGGGTCTCAGGAAACGAGCCTCTTGGCAGACTCGCGCTCCTCGACTACACGCTCCGGGTGGAGACCAGGCCGTGGTCCCAAGAGCAGTGAAAGGGCCATTTCGCCCTGCGTCTTCAAGTTTCGCTCAGGATGTGCCGCACACAGATCCTCACTGTTTCCTTGGTTAACAGCTGGCAGAGAATGTCGGCTGCTGCTCTGTCCCTTGACTTTTTTTGGTCAGTGGATTTTGTTAATTGCCTGGAACTGTTTCTCAGTTCCAAACACGGTTCCCTGTCCCTTCCCAACACCCTCGTAATAACAGTGATTAGTATATTGTAATAAAATGTAGAATAAACGTATTTTTGAAAGGAATTAGTGGCCCTTCTAAGAAAGACGGTTTAATGAAGCCGCGACGTAGCAGAGCACTGTCACCTTCAGGCCTATTCTTGGCTTTTGCCACCTTTCCTGAAGTTTGTCCCCTTAATCACATTATATTAATATATTTCCCCCAGCTCTGAAAAAGAGAGCATGTGTTTTCTTGACAAATTAAGAAAGAATCTTTTTCCAATAAAAACAAAGAGATTCTGAGAACTGGCAAGAGTGAGCTCGAGATGAAACACTAGAGGAACCCAGAGCAGGAGTCTGTGGAGCAGGCTCCCGACACCACACTCCACACACAGCGACCGGACGCCCCGGCCTCTCCGTCCCTCTGTTCACCCAGCCCGCAGCTACTCCTCGGTCCGGACACCCCACAAACACACTCGAGTGCTGCTGCATCAGGATCTGTTCAAGAGCTGAGGACAGACAGACAGACCGTCATGTGCTCCCTAAGAAGCTCCCATATGCCCAGGGCACACGTCCAGCTCCTTCTTCCCTTGAGTTCCTGAAACAGTGCCCTCCCTTGCAAGTGTAGCCGACTTTCCCGAACACGCCTGCCTGCGTTTCTGGCCCTGAGCACACACTTTCCAACAGGCAACAGGGGGTGTGCATCTCGATCAGCAATCACCAGGAATGAGCTTGTTTAAAAAAGTAATCACCAGCGGCAAGCGCCCGAGGAGAGAACACGAAAAGAAATACAGCGTGCAGAGGTGGGGGCGTGCGGCAAAGGGCAGGTAAACAAGCACAACGTGGATAAAAATGCAAAGGTTATTGTAATTTATTCATTAAATCCAGCCTGAGAGAACAGCACTCTCTCAAACACCACGCAGAGGGCTACCTGGGGCCCGCCTCCTCCCTGCTCCTCAGCAGGACTTCCCTTGCCCAGGGTCGCAGTTCACAGGCCTCCTCCTACATCACCCGCCAGAGCCCGGTCAGTGCCCTGGGCTACCGGCCTCTGCTCTGCGGTCTGAGTGACCCTGAGCAGGCCCTTCAGCTTCCTGGGCTGCAGCTTTTCCATCTCCAGAGAAAACACCTACTCTGGCCATGCCCAGCTCCCACCCTTGTGCTGAGGATCCAGGAAGACAAGCACGTGAGAACGTTCTGGAAGAGCAAAGTGAACACGAGTGCGCCCTCTTCACCAGGCCTTCTGTTCCTTCCTTCTTGTCCCTGGTCCTCACCTTGCGTTTCTGCCCCTTCGAGATCTCCTCTCTTGCCAGCACTGAGGTCCTAACTCGAACAGCCAGCATCTGGAGGGTATGGTGGCTGATGAGCTCAAAGGCCACTTGGGGAAGGCGAAACCTCCTGGAGCATCGATACTCACTCTTGGAAGCTTGGAGGGCCCACCAGAGCCGCAGGTCTCAACAGGGGAGGGCGTGTGCCAGCCCCAGCGGGCAGGGCCTGTACTTAAAATCAGCTGCGTGACCTGGGTGCCCGTGGGCAGCAGGACCTGCACCGGGAGGGGCGGGGCGGAGGAGCTTCGCCAGCAGCGGAACACTGGGAGCCAAGGGGCAGGACCAGGCCTGGGATCTGGTCTGCGTTCTGAGCACTTGACATGATGGGAAGCCACGGAGCTCCCCATGACACCGGCGCATGGCAGCCTCCGTTTCTTTTCTTCGAGACGGCCATACTGAGGGATGCAGATGGAAGCTGGCCCGCCAGGACCGCAGAGCCTGGCTCCAGAGCCCACACGCTTTGCCACCAGGCAGTGGTGACTGTCAGTGACCTGGGACAGAGAGCGGAAAGGGCCAGCCCCACACAGGGCCAGGAGGTGAGCCAGGAGCTCCTGCTAGGGGGAGGACTGAGCACCGGGGGTCCAGCTTTTTCTCTGTGGCTTAGGATCTTGTCCACAGCCCCATAGCTGACAGGTGCCAGTCCTGTGACTGTCCACCAAACCCTGCTCAGGCCACCCTACTCACAGGTGGCACCGGGGTCTGGACTAGGCCAGAGCCGATGGTACTGGCTGGGAAGCTGGAGGTGAGTGGCTGGGCTCTGACAAGTGTCCTCCGGTGTGAACTTTCAGGCTTGACCGTCAAAGAGCTTTGCCTGTAGAAGTACAGGGCTACGGACAGGATGGTGCCATGGCCCCTGGGCGGCAGCAGACCAGCTGTGAAACCCGTAAGCCCCACAGATGAGAACCTGGAGGCTGGGGCAGAGGAACAAAGTCTGCTCTAGTCTGGGGCTGGGACATGAATTGTCCGTTACTTGCTGGCCTGTGTCCACCAGTGCTTTGAGGAGGTCCAGGTGCAAGGCACTGTGGCCCCCCAGGCCTGTGCTCAGCCAATGTCCACTAGTATGTGCACCCATCTGAGCCCGGTTCAGTCACAGAACTATGTGGGCTGCATCTGTGGGTCCAGGGATTAACGCGAGTTCAGACCTGGTTCCATGCAGGGTCTCAGCTGCAGGGCTACACAGAGCCCACAGCTCTGACTCCTGTCCCCGCGGCCCTTTTACCATCTGTAAGATTTACACTGCCAACATCTTTTTTCACTCTTCTTCTTCTTCTTCTTTTTTTTTTTTGGTACCAGGGATTGAACTCGGGGTACTTGACCACTGAGCCACATCCCCAGCCCTATTTTGTGTTTTATGTAGAGACAGGGTCTCACTGAGTTGCTTAGCGCCTTGCCATTGCTGAGGCTGGCTTTGAACTTGAGATCCTCCTGCCTCAGCCTCCTGAGCTGCTGGGGTTACAGGCGTGGCCACGGCACCCGCCATCTTTTTCATTCTTGATGCACTGAATCTTAGTTTCTTCTTTCCTTCTTTTTCTTAGTCATTCTAGTACAGCGTTCTCAATTTGGTTAATCTTTCCAAAGAATCAATATTTGGCTTTACTAATTTTCTCTGTTGTCTGTTTTCTACTTTAAAACTTTCTGCAATTTTCTTTATTTTCTCCTCCTTCTTATGTTGGGTTATCTGTGCTTTTCCCAGCTCTGCATGGTGGACTTTTGAGTGATTTTTCTATTCTGACAAAAGCATTTCTCTATTCATTCCTCGCTGAGTATTACTTCGGCTGCATCCCACAGATTTTGATATGTTTTATTTTTACTATCACTTAGTTTAAAATTTTTTCCGATTTGTGATTTCTTTCTTGACCCATACATTATTTAGGAATATGTTCATTTTCAAATATTTGGGGTTTTCATGGGTATCTCGTTGTTGCTGATTTCCGATGGCCTTTTAGCTTATCAGCCCAGCTCAAACACTCCTTCCATGGACCCGCCAAGACTCCCCTTGCCCTTGAATCAGTGAGTGCTGTGCTCCTTTTCTTAATACTGTGTCTCCAGTGACTCGTGCAGTGCCTGCCCCACAGCATGTGCTCCCTCAGTGTTTGTCGCACGGGTTGCTGACTTCTTCCTGTGTGTTTCCTCGACCCTTTGCTACTGTCTGTAAACTGTGTAACTGAAGTGGGATTGCCGAGCACAGGTGAACCTCGCTACAGCGGGTACTTGGGCAGAGCAGGGACCTGATCTCTGCTGTGTCTCTGGAATGACACACTCTAAGGACTCCTACTGAAGGACGGCTCTATGTGGAGAAATCTTGAACTTTCACATAAGCTCGGCGGGAAGAACGGTGAGGTTCCTGGCGGAAGGACGTGAGGGCACCACCTGGGACACACCATGGTGCTGTGGAGTGAGGGAGACGTGTTCTGAGCAACGTGTGCGTAGGTGATCTCGCTGTGTGGACAGCACAGAGCGCGCCTGCATAAACCAGAGGGAGTCGTCCACCTGTGGGGCCCCCTGGTGCGAGCCAGAGGCGCGTGGGCAACACGTGGCTGCTGCCAGAGCACAAGGCGAGCTGTGTGCGGGGCACTTCAGAGCAGTGCACTCAACGCGGCAGCAAGGCGCACACACAAACCAGTGACAGCCGTCGTCACCACTGTCGGGGGCCATGCAGCTGTGTGACGTGTGTGCTCCCGTGACGGGCACACGACAGGTCTGCTGATGCCAGCATCGCCACCAGTAAGCAAGCTGCGTGTCGTGCTGTGACAGAATGGCCGCGTTGACAGCAGGCAATGGGAAGTCTGAGTGCCATCATCTGAAGGACCGCCACTGGACATGTGTTCCTCGCTGACCAAAACACTGTCGTGTGGTGTGTGAATATGCTTAATAGTAGACGCCAGATGGACGGGTCAGCTTCTCCTGATGAAACAATGTGCTTCTACTGCTGTTCGGGGACATTCATCTAGCTGTCCCTTTTCCAGGACTGCAGGGAAAAGCAGGTACATGCATGTTTTTTCCCTAACCGTCTCTGATGTGTGCTATTCGGATGGAGCGTCTCACCCGCTTACATTTATTGATCACTTACTCCAGGACTGGGGTCTCAATGTCTCTGTGGCTTTTTGTTGATTTCCTCCATTCACTTCTACAGTAGGTGGGCCAGTCATTCATGTGATCCTTCAAACAGCCTGTCAGTAAGATTCCGCTGAACAGGACAGTCATCACCCCTTTAGGGAGTTAATTAGGAACCATATCTCCTGGTGGTTGGTGAAGAAAATGGGAAAATTCCCTGCGTACTTGGGAGTGCTGGTGAAGATGACCCCTAGGGCGGGTGTGGCCGAGGGCAGGAGTCACCCAGTGTGGCCTCTCTCTTTGGGCAAGTGCTCTGAGAGCCATGAACTGGGCTCAGTTAATTGGTCTCTGAGCTTCCCTCTCCCCCGCAGGAGGACATGTGTTCCCTTAGGCCACACAGGAAAGATGAAGGACCCTCCGGGGCAAGGAAATGAAGCCTCTGGGAGCAGAAGAATCCGGGTGCTAGGACACGTGTGAGGCTGAAGTCAGACTGGTCCACGGGGACAGCGAGATCCAGAGAAAGGGCTAGGACAGAAGGTTGCTGGGAGCAGGGGTCACATTAAGGCCTGGGTGACAGCTTTATGGACGTGAAAGTCTGACCGAGGAGCAAGAATACCAGGGCTTGAAGTTGGGAGAGCACTGGGGAGCTACGTGGAAAAGAAACGGAAAATGGGGACATCTCCCGGCAGCACACGGGCTTGGACCACTCTCTAGGCCACACTCGTATGGGGGGAATAGAACAGCCTTCCTCGGGAGCACCTGGGCCCTCCAGGCTAGGCAGCTACCACACTGGGACCAAGGGACAAGAGAGGTGCGTGCCAGTGCTGAGAAGCAGGCCCACCTGTGTCCACGGCACACCCGTGCGCGGCACCCCTCAGTGTGGAGGGCTAGGCCGGGGGCTCATGGATCCGCTCTCCAGCCCTCTGAGGACAGGAGCCTTCTGGCCACGACACACCGGAGGGTCTGGCAGCACGGCTGGCATGCCTTCCCCTGCACAATGGCTGCCTCCGGGCTGCCAAGGGCTTCCTGCCCCGGCTGGGTCTCCAGCAGCCCAGGGGACAGAGGGTGTTCCTGGCATTTCAGGCACGAGCCCTGTTTTGAGCAAGCGGAATCCGCACAGCCCAGCAGGCCTGAGGACGCCATCCCTCCAGAGGCTCCGGGATGGCTTCTCGCAGCCCATCGGGCCTCAGCCTTCCATTCCCCACAACGAGCACTGTGGCTCCTGCGCACCCCGTGCTAACGGTTAGAGACGCGCACACCAAATGCTTCCTAATTACTACTTTCATGGCAGATGCAGTCGTTTCCTTGGATTTTACTGCCATTAGTTTTCCTCACTGATTTATCCTTAGCTACTCTCCTTGAATCCCGCCTGCCTCCCTGAGCCCCGCGCCCCACGCCTCGGCTGTCAGCGCGCCGGGCCCAGGAGAGACGGGAGCCTGTGGAGCCCGCTGCGCACACATCCCCACTCATTTATCACATTTAGCATGCGCACTTCCACTCTCATCAAGATGGGCCCCGCTCGCGGACTCGCTTCCCTCTCCCAATTACAAATTAGTCCATTAGGCTGTCTGCGCAGACCCTCCGCTGCATCCTGGTAATGGCTTCTGAGATCTCCATCATAATCGTAATGGCTCCCTGTGCAGCCGTGAGGGCAGATGGAGGCCGCTGGTGGGTAATGAGCTAGCGTGCTACCAAAGGGCACAGCCCTGGGCTCATTATTTAGTCCTGGCTGTTTTGTGAAAACAACAAGAAAGGTAAAATGCTGAAGGGAACACTTTAGCATATTAAATTAACACTTCTTGAAAATTCTCTCTGTAAACATGCCATATTTTCCCTTTACGCAACATCCCTGGTGCCCGAGCATCCTACGGAGGGCTGGCGGGTGGGGGCAGAGGAGGGGGCGGGCGGGAGGAGGGCAGGACGCGTCACTCAGGAACCCCTCCCGGCACGCTGGAGGAGACCTCACTGCGCGGCTCCGACCTCTGGGTCACGTTGACACCCACTTCCTGGCCCACCAAACACGGAGGCGGCACTGGAGCTGGGCTGCTGGGAAGCAGCTGACCGCGCGCCCACCTGCAGAGCCCAGACCGTGCTGCCTGCTGCTCTTCGTGACGCTGCTCTGTGTCGTGTGAGAGGGCCGACGCAGGAACAAGACACAAAACAGACGACTGTAAAGTCACCACGCACCAGCAGCTGCAGCACCGCTGGACACCACTGTCCAGCACCAGGCAACAGCCCCCCGTGCTGGCCGGGCCTGTGCTGTGCTGCGCACAGAGGCACACTGCCACACAGGCCACTGCAGAGGACGAAGGCGGCCCCCAGCAGGGTATGGGGACCCCCCAGGGCAGAGAGGAGGGGCGGCAGAAAGAGACTGGGCCCACGACCGCACCCTGCGCCCCGCGGCAGTGGGGGCTTCTGGGGACCTGCGTGAGGCTCGCGGGCAGAGCTGGGCTTCTGACTAGTGGAGCTTCCCTTCTGGTGTGACCAGGCTTTGCGAGATTCACCCCGGGTTCGCTGTGACCCAGCCCCACCCTGTCTCCACCACACCTCAGCGGTGTGTTTTTCCAGTATGTAACAGTCTTTGGCTGTGGGACCTCTGCCACCCCCTCTCTGTCTTCATGCTCCCAGGGATTGGACCCAAGGGTGCTCTACCACTGAGCCACATCCCCAGCCCTTTTGTCTTTTTAAATTTTGAGACAAGGTCTCACTAACTGCTGCACTGGCCTCAAAACTGTGAGCGTCCTGCCTCAGCCTCCACGTCACTGGGCTCGCAGGTGCGCACCCGTGCTGGCTGCCTGATCCTCAGCTCCCCATGGAGGGCTGAGCTCAGGTTTCTGTGTCTCCTGACATCTCTTTCCTGGAGGAAGACGTGGTGGTAGCTGCACATTGTATGACAATCTGCCTGCTCCGGACAGGAAAGAAAGGCAACTACGGATGCCACTGTGAGGGACATGTGGCAGGAACAAAGGGGTCTTCCAATGGGACCTAATCCAGGCAGCAGATGAGCCTATGGAGGGTGTCTGGAGGAACGAGAGCCATGTCTGTCCATGAAAGTACAATAAATAACAACACAGTGAACCTACTTTGATACGTCTCTTCCTGCTTTCGAAGAGTCATCCTAAACACCCTAAAATGCCTGAGGTCGACCCAAACACCATCAGCTCATGCTGGCCTTACCCTAAACACCTTAAAATGCCTGAGGTCGACCCAAACACCATCAGCTCATGCTGGCCTTACGGCGGGCCCCTCGCCCACACCGCTTCCCTCTGAAGGGCAGGCAGGACTTGCCCACCCCTATCGACCTCCACAACCACGCTGGGAGCCAACAGGGCAGTGCTCCTCAGGACACAGAAGAGGCGGGGAGGTGGCTCCTCCAAGCAAGGGAACGAAAGCTGAGTCCCGATGCCTGGATGGGGCTCACCCCATCGCCTCCTCAACCCCTGTACGGTCCTGTAGCCTCCAAAGCCCCAGATGCCCTTCCAAACAAATGGCCTCGTCCTGCTCTGAGAACAAGAGGTGGGTTTGGAAAAGCCTGACTTCTGAGTGGTAATGACCTCGGTCCAGAGTTCAGGATGGGTCTGGCTGTAAGGACAGTGGAGAACCAGGCAACTTTGCTAGGCTGTAAAATACAAATTTACGAGCTGTTTTTGTTAAATTCTGATATGGATTTTTGAAAATGAAAAGGATGGATGGTTAGAAGGCAGCAAGATGTTTAATCAATGTCATAAAATATAACATTCATTGGGCTTCTAAAATGAGATTAATAATCTGTGTAGAAGTATCATTAGGAGATAAGTGACAATTCAGGCTTTGATTTGTAACTTGCAACAAATCTTACTTCCATATAATTCAAGCATTTTTAGGGATATTCATCTTTATTAAAATATACCCAAGCCTTGGCCCCTCTGCTTCCCAATCAAGCCTCTCTTTCCCTCCAGGGCAGACCACTAAATAAAAAGGGATACATTATCATATACATGCTTTAAATTAATGAAGACAGAAATATCATATTTAAATTAAATCAGGATCTCTCACTTGCTGCTTATCAAGGGAACTTAGCTATCTTTAATAAGTTTTTTTCCTTTCTCCTTTTATCTGAGACTCTGGGCTTGAGCTGGCTCTATTTGCACTGATGAGACATCTCACTTTCATGCGAAGGTCTAAAGGAAGGGACAGAGGGAATGCCGTTCTCCTACATAAATCTGAGAACCGTAAAATAATATTTTAGAGCTGAAAGAGAGATTAAAATCACCTAGCCTTAGCCTTTCATTTTACAGATGAGGAAACTGTGGTCCAAGGAGAGATGCCAATGACACCCCAGAGCACGGGCCAGGCAGGACCTGGGCGCTCGCCCCCACCCCGTCACGTCTTCCTCTTGCTGGACACTGACAGCACTGACAACTGAGGCTGAGCAGGCTCTGTCGCGGTGTTCAGTGCCTCTCTGGTGCTCTTCCTGCCTTACTTTGGTCTACTCTGGAAGAGTGAGTTGGAGGAGGAGGAGGAGAGTGGGGACGCTCTCCACCCCACGCACTGTCCACGGGAAACCACTGTCCACGCATCCCGATGGCCCTGCTGCTCCCGGCACAGGGAGGGCTCCACAGGTGGTGTGCCCCGGCCCCTGCAAGCTGGGCCCTGCAAGCTGGGCACATGGCAAAGCTGCCCGAGTGGAAAGGCCGGTGCAGAGCCCTCACGCCCAGGGGCCTCTGAGGCACAACGCCCCTCCGTTCCAAACCCTCCAGAGGTGGCCCCAAGCCCCTTTCTCTGCCCTCCCCACCTATACACACCGAGAAGGGGCCGTGCAGACTCCAAATAAAAAGTACTCAAAGAAAAACCCTAGGAAAACAGACGGCTGTGAGTTCACGTAATGACCCTTCCTGAGCAGATGAGGGCACAGACCCACTGTTAGCACTGACGTCCCTGGACATCTTCACGTCCACCTACCTGTGTACGCACCTGCCTGTCTCCCTACTTTCTTCCTCACCTACCTTCTGCCATTTCAGAAAAGGCAGGAATGGAGGTGGGCAGGGGGCGGCGCCTCGCTCTTGCTGAACCAGGCCATTTCCAAGCATAAAACTTCACTTAGGACCCAGGCAGACGCTGGGATAAGCGTACTGTTTGTTGTCAAGAAGGTGACAAGAATGTGCCATCTGCATGCAGAGGCCCCTCTCCTGTCTCCCTCCCACTTACTCTTACCCGGATACACTCCAATTCTCTACCTGGAACAGCAAATCACAACCCTCGAGGACTCAGGGGCTGGGCCTCAGCTACCCCGACACAAGAGAAAGCCATCTGGTGAAAGAGCAAGTGTCTAAGAGGTCCAGGAGCGCCGCTGCTGTCTCTGTGGGCCTCCTTCGTATCCATTCCAGCTTTCTTTCTCCATTTTCCTCCCTCAAATTCCTTTCCCTGCTTTGACCTCTTAGATAATTGCCCTTAACTAGATGCTTCCCCCGTTTCAGACTGTGAGGGGGCTGATCAGATGAGGGAGCCACAGGAGCACTGAAGGAGGACGCAGCCCCAGAGATGGTGGGTAGGACAGCTAGAGCTTACGAGAGATAAATGTCACACTGCGTCCCCGCGCCCTTACAGCTTTGTCCTCCAGAGGTTCTAGGGAGGGATGCCTTGATGTGACTCACTGAGCACTTCTTCCTAAACCCGGGAAAATTTCATTACAATCATTTATCTTCAAAGAAATCAAAACGCACCCCATCTCCAGCTCCCCTGGAAAGGTTAGGCCTTCTGCTCAAGCCTGCGGACTTTCACCTCATAAATATTCCCAGCTATAAGATCTTATTAAGAAGGTATGTCTCCCAGGAGCATAAAACCATCAAGCTGTAAATTTTATTTAATTTCCCATGAGATCTCATGGCCTCATACATATAATTAGAGTGCAGTATAGAGCACTTTTTTGTGTTTTGTCAATAAATCACGAGGGAACAATCAACGTTTAAGAGGACAAGCTTTAATGATTTTCAGACCCCTAAGCAATCGTGCCTCCACAATGGCAAGTCAGTCTTTAACCTCATCTAACTAGGACTGTGGACTGTGGTGTCAGATAGGACCCCAAACACTTAATCCTATTAGATTCCTCAGCCCAGACAATCATGGCAGAACACCCCGGGGACATATCGATTCTGATGTGACCGACGGGGAGATGGGCCAACCTACTGACAGTGCTTTATTAAGTGTTTACAAATTAAATATCTGCGGGTGTGTGATGGCCCGGCTCAGTTGCCTGGGCCAGTGTGAGGCGTGTGAAGGGCCCTGAAGGGACTGTGTGGAAGAGAGGGGACGTGGCTGGAAGACCTGCAGGACACACCTCTCCTGCGTACCAGCTCTTCCAGAAATTCAGGGTGCTCTAAGAGAAATTCCACAAAAAATGACCCGCTGTTGTTCAGTTTGCTTTGACCACACACCGGTGATGGGGCATGTACTCATGTCAGAAAACAGTACTTAATGGAAGCGTGAGCTCCTGCCTCCCTTGGTCAGGGCTCACAGGGAAAGAGCTCGTTCCCCCGCTGTCTCTGCACTCTGCTGGCTAAGCGAACACACCATCTGGCTTCTACTTTGCAGGTGGCCTGACAGTAGAACCAGACTAACGCTGTCCCTGCTTGCTTGAGACTGTCTGAGTCTCCCACCTCGGGGCCAGGCGCTGAGCTCCTGCATGGTCCCCGGGTGTGCCTCTCCCCATATTCTCCCCCGTGACCTCGATTCCCACCCTCTCCTCTCAGAGCCCTGGCCCCGTGTGGCCCCAAGAGCTGGGTGCACACTCTCACTTGCATTCCTTCCTGAGTGATTCCGCTCCCTGCACAGGCCGCCCCCGCCCCAACGGGGCTACTCAAGTCCCAGCAGCCAGAGGCCCTGCTGAAGTCCCTCCTTCCTCAAGTCTTCTCTGACGTCAGAAATCTCGCTCTCTGAGCTCTGGGTCCTCGTCACTTCCTGGCAGCGTGCTGCTCTCCGATGCCTGTCTCATCTTCTCGACGACACTCAATTCCTGAAGTTTCCACTCTCCTTTCTTCCTCTCTCTTCCCACCCAGGCGTAAATCTATGGCCCCGGCACAGCACAGGGCCACGGGCTGGCTGGCTCCCTAACAGATCTGCTGCGGCCAGGCAGCACCTTGTCCTGGCTCTGCTCACCCACCTCACCCCAAGATGCCTGGGAAGGGAAGACGGAGAGGAGACCACCCTCCACCCTGCAGTGCTTCAGACAGCCCTGCCCAAAATGAGGACAGGAGATCGGAAAGACAGGAGCCTAAGGATTTGCTCTGCTCTGTGACAAAGATCTGTCAAAACAAGCATCCAAGGACACAGCCACCTCGCTTGTCAAAGGCACAGATCTCCTTCTCTTGCCTGCTTTGTTTCTGAGCTTTCTGCTCCGACATTCCGAACGACCCTTACGGTGTTCACCTGCTGAGCTGCGCGTGCAGACTTCAGTGCACCTCCCGAGCCCAACCTGCTCACCCACCTGGCTCAGCCGCCTGCCATCCA
>PVHX01000543.1:0-22955 GCA_004024805.1 Geosciurus inauris | reverse complement strand
CGGCCCGCGTCGGCCCTCTAGGCCGGGCTCCTCCACAAGAGCTGCAGAGAGCTGCCTTAGGGCGAGCAGGAGTCTGGGCCTCGGGACCCGTGCCTGTCTCGTAGTTTAGGCTTCCATTCCACATCTGACAGAAATTGAGGAAGAGTTCAGGAGGCAAAAGAGCTTGAAATTCAAGGCCTTCAACCAGGTCTCCAGCCCTTGGCATCATTTTTCGCCCTGGTCCTAAGTGACCCAAGAGTTACATGGCCAGCATGATTCACGCTGGCGAACTGGAAATCAATCTGCTCTGCAGAGGAGCTGCTCCACGCACCGTTACTAACTTCCACTCCCATTCCCCACCGCGTGGAGGCTGCTTGTGGAAGACGGGCTTGGTGGCGGACACTGACCTGGGGCAGGTGGTGGTGCTGTCTCCATGCCTGCCGGTGTGCCCTGGGGGTCAGAGGCAGCACTGGGTTTCAGAATCAAGCTCCATGAAACAAATGGCTGCAGATGGCCTTTTCCCAATCTTACAATACAATAATTCATAAAACCCTCCAAGGGGATTTTTATGGCTTTATATTAATGTTCATTTAGGAAAAAAGTGAAAAGGGCATCATCAAGATTTTAAAAAATCATTAAAAAGGGTCCTCGCCTGGGTTAATAGTGATACCTTAGCACAAAAAAATGCACTGCTATGCCATAAAAACTGTTCTAAGATATGATTTTTTTCATCATTTTCACATGACCTCCTTTTTCTCTGCATTTAACTACTGAGATTTAAAAAAAGTAGACTGGGTAATTAAATTTTCTCTTCATTTTCATCTTAATTCAATAAATATTAATCAAGTATTTATAATATGCCAAGTACTGTGTTAAGGATCTGGCGACATAATATCTAATGTCCACTTTCAAGGAGTTCAAAGTTAGTAAATTCACTTAGAAAAATAAAACAACGAGCAGTCACAATTACCTGTGTGCGTGGGTTATCATCTGTGACGACCCCATCTGTACTGACTTTAAGTTGACGTCGACGTTTTGTAGAGAGCTAGCTAACTCAGGAAACGGAGCAGAAGAACAAGGAATGACCCCTAATGAGGGGGTAATGGGAAGGTGTCCTTCTCTGTGCTGCAGGTCAGGAGTTCTGAGAGCCTCAAGAGAAACGGTGGCCTCAAAGGGAAGAAGGGGTGGGGACACCGTGTAGGACCTGAGGTGAGGAAGAGCATGCAGGCTGTGTCACTGAGGACACGAGGAGGGGTGGGGCCACTCCCGGTGGGGGTCTGCTGAGGAGGCTCCAGAGAGAAGGCGGGGCCCGCTAGTCACCCATCATGACGGATGGACCCTCACGCCAGCATCCGGTGCTTCCCCAAGAAGAGACAGGCTTGTCAAAGGCAGTCTCTGAACAGGAGGTCCCCTTGTCCAGGGAGCAGTTCCCCTGGTGTCACAATGAAGACTGCAGCAGAGGAACACAGACTCAGCCCTGGCTGTTAGGGGTGGTGGAATTATGAGCTATCTTTATTTTCTTCCCTTTCCTCATCTTTATTTTTTGATATGAACATGTCTTACCTTTATACTGGAAAGGCAATACACGTTATTTTTCAAAAAGATAACCACCAGAGCAACAGAACATAGAAAGGAAAATGGGACCGGGTCCACAGAACCGCCCAAGGCCTGACAGCAGCCTTCAAAATAACAGCTGCCCTCTCACACTCTGGTCCCCACTGCCGGGGACTGTCAGCAATCGCTCCTGCAGCCCTGCTGAGGCCACACCTGCTGTCATGCCAAGGGTCAGAACTACATCCCAGGGATCCTTGCCACGTGGTGCAGGAAGGTGCAGGGCATTCGGACCATCACTGCTGACCTTGGCCGAGTCGGGAGCAGCGGCCTGGTCCACTTTCCCTGTGAAAACCCCAACATCTTTATTGGTGGGAAGACTGAATGCTTATCTTTTGTCTTTTCGCTGCTGAGTTTGGTAAAGAGGTAAACTTGTGAATTCCCAGTCCACACGAAGCTGGGGGACCTCTTAATCGCATCATTGGACAACCACAGAACTCTCTCAAGTCCTTTATGTATGTTAATGATCTGAGGTTTCATCTATATTCTTATCCAGTTTGCACAAACCTATAAATAGGCTCATCTCGGGGTTATTGCTGTTATAAATTAATTACGGAAATGTCAACCAAATCAGGTAGGTGCCAGTGGAGTAAGGGGAGGGCAGTGATCCACTGCGCAGAGGGCGACTCTGAGGGTGCCCTCCGTGCAGAGTTCACAGCCTCTGGCCAGGTGCCATTGGCTTGCAGGGCGTTTAACCTTGAAGAAGGCACTCTGATTAGCGTCCTCCCAAGTCATGGCGAGAGGCCGGAACAGTGACTTAACTTGCTGTGTGCCCGTCTCCTCTCAGGACCTGTCATTTCTCTTCCCTCGCTGGGAACAGCGGGCAGATTTGGCAGGCCTGCCTCTGATGTGAGGACGGAGTCTTGGGCCTTACGGACCCTGGGCCAATGCCCCTTGCTGACCCCACTGTTGGTGACCGACAAGTCTGGCTGGGAGGGGAAGAGGGGTGATCCACGCAGAGGCAGCTCCTCTGCAGGAGACGCGAGTCCTCTCAGCAGCCTGCGCCAGCCTGGAGCTGCTGCAGGGTGTCAGGAGGTCGCACCAAGCGCTGCACCTGGACAGGCTTGTCACTGTGTAGGCCCACGCTGCCAGGCTTCACTGAGCAGCATGTTCTAGAGGTGTTAAAGGACACCCAGAAAAGACTCCCCACTGGGAAAGGGGAGAGGCGACTTCAGCTTTGAATTGCTTCCCTGAGAAGGAGTTCTGGTCCCAGCTCCGAATGTGCGTGCCAGTCCCACGGCTGAGCGCTGCCAGGTGCCATGCTCGCCCGTCAGCCACCACAGCAGCGCCGGGAACTGCTCTTCACCAATGAGCAGCAGGCTGAGAGGCCACTGGTGAACCTGCAGCGCTGATGAGAGTGTGAGTGCAGGCTCTCAACCCCCGGGGCGCAGGGTGTGGAGTATGAGCATCTCCTGAGCTTATTTGGTCCAGCACAGTCCACTCAGCACACGCCTTATTAAAACTTGCTCATGCCGGGTGTGGTGGCGCACGCCTGTCATCCCAGCACTTTGGGAGGCTGAGACAGGAGAATCGCGAGTTCAAAGCCAGCCTCAGCAAAGGCGAGGTGCTAAGCAACTCAGTGAGACCCTGTCTCTATATAAAACACAAAATAGGGCTGGGGATGTGGCTCAGTGGTTGAGCCCCTGAGTTCAATCCCTGGTACCAAAAAGATAAAAAAATAAATAAATAAATAAAACTTACACATGCTCTTAGGCACTTTAACAAACTGTCAGCACGAAGACCTGCAGTTTACTTCTGTGTTGGGCAAATGTCCTTGGGTATCACTCAGATTCCAACAACAGGGTGTCATCCTGCTGAAAAGACTAACCTCCCAGTTTGCGCAATGGCAGGAGTGACAAAGGTGACCTTCCTTAACACAATCCCAAGCTGGGCAGCAGGCAGGGCGCAAGAGCAAGGACAGCGGAGGGAGAAGACAGGGTTCGAGCGCCTGGGGCCAGTGCTCCGCACATCAGGACGCCACGCTGTGTGACTTTAGCGCTCTATGCCCACTGCCTTGGAGAAGTGATTTCTGCTCACTCTACAGACCAGAGAACTGAGACCCAGGATGCCTACTGCTCTCTCCTTGACACAAGTGTAATGCAGACAGGTAAGAAGCACACAGATACCTGCCCGAGGCAATCCAACAATGCACCATCACGAGCATGGTCATCTGGGCTGACCTCTCTGGGCCCTGACCCTGTTGGACAGGGTTACTGACTCTCCGCATGCCTCAGTCTTGCCCTCAGACGGTGAGCTCCTCGAGGGTTGGGGTGTCTCATCTTCATGGCCTGCAGCCCCTTGAAGCATTGTAATCTATGAACTATAGCATATTTGTCCTCAAATGGAGTTAGGATGTCAAAATCGATAATTAAAGTGTAGAAGAGAGTAAGTGCAGGGTTGGGGATAACCAAGGAGAAGGTGTAGCTCCTGACACTCAGGACCTCAGGTGGAGCTGGGGACCCAAGGGTCGAAAACACTAACTGGCAATAAAGCCAGTCAACAACAGGGAAGGGAAGGTAGGTGTGTGGAAATTCTGTGATTTAACAGAGGAAGTTCACTTCCAGCTGGGAAAGTCTTCCTTTTGTTTTGTTGGTACTGAGGATTGAACCCAAGGGTGGTTACTCCCTGAGCCACACCCCTAGCCTTTTCACGTTTTGAGACAGGGTCTTGCTAGGTTGCTTAGGGCCTTGCAGAGCTGCTGAGACTGGCTTTGAACTTGTGAACCTCCTGTCTTCGCCTTACCATGCCTGGCAAGACTTCCTTTCAAGAAAGAACTTGAGTTGTGTACGAAGGATGGCAAGGGTTGGACTCAATTTCACTCAAAAACATTTATTAAACCAGTGCCCCTCCTTATTAACTGAGAAGGTGTGCATGTTAGAGATGGTCAAGGTTTGACTGCCTGAAAGACTGGCAATGTGCCACCATGGCAGAAGCCAGGACAGAGGCCCTCTGCCCATCAGCCGGGCAAACATCTACCACACCAGGCCTGCAGGCAGAGGCTCTGGGGCTCCAAGCCTGCCGTTGACATCTTCAGAAAGAGGACACAGTTGAACACCAGAAATAAATGCCCATGCTCCAGGGGAACCTGATCTAGGAAGGTTACAGGTTCTACTTCACTGGAGATGGAGACAGGCCCCCAGGTCTCTCCAGAGTGTGAGCCAGACCTACACCAAGAGAAAGGCAAACATCCCGCTTCCTGGTCTACAGCTTCCCTCGTAAAGTGCACGAGGGCCTGTTTCCTGGCTCCTCACAGTAGGTCCTAATTAAATGGGTTTTCCTGCCTGAGTTCTCGCATCTCTGGGGACGTCTATGGCTGAGAGAGAATGTAACTGAGGCCTATAAAATCATGTCGTGAACGAGGGCTTAAACTAGACTACCTACCCTGAACCGTGCTTCCCCTAAATGTGATGAATAAACGCAGTAAACAGAAAGGGTTTCCCAAGCCTCCATGGGTGGTTGTACCCAGAGACTCTTCCTCTCACAAGGTAAGAAAGCTCAACTGTGAAGACACTCAAAAGCCAGGCTTTGAAAAGACGTGCTGTGGCCTCTAAATGTGAAGTCGGGTGTTTAGGGGCAGTGAGGATCGTGACTCCTAAGGCAAGGAGAAGGGCGGCTTCTGCTGGGAGGCCTGGGGTCTGCCTGTGGAAGCATGCAGAGCTGCCCGAAGGGCTCCTGGGGGCACGTGATAACTGCTGCAAGGACAGGCAGAGAGCAGGTGGGGGAGGCAGCCAGCCGGGGCCCCTGTGAAAGCCAGGCGACTTTATCCGGTGAGCTGGATTACCCAATCACACGGCGGTGTGAGAACGCGCTGGCCCACAGCCTTCAGATGAGCCTATTTAAATGCTTCAGCCTATTTCTCTAGGGCACTGTTTGTAATTAAAGCAGCTTTTGATGCCAGAGTGCAAAGAGGGTTAGAGTGTCCCCGGAAGCTTGCCTGTCTGTGGCAGATGATTCCTGAGGGATGGCTGAGGCCAAGGTGAATCTACAGGCAGAAGAGTTTGGGCTACCAAGTTGAGAGAAAAGTCTCCTTCCTCCGCCCTGCTTGAGGAAGTGGGTATGTTTTATCCAGAGCGCTAGCAGATTTCCTGGCCATGTGGGACTCGGTACCCGATAGCCCTTTGAGATGCAGGGCTGCAGCTCGAATCTCAGGCCCAGGAGGGGTGATGGCCCAGAATCCCATGGACCTCCGCGTGTTCTGTGCTCTGACTGTTGTGCAGAGGAGATCCTACGCTAAAAAGCATCGACCAGGGGGCTCCCATCCTGAGGAAGTAAAACAGAAAAAAGCTCTCTCTGAGCACAGAGAGCGCTCCGCTCTCACGGAGGGAAGGGTGAGCCTGCTACGTCTGTGTGGCCCTGGGTTTATGGAAGCCATCTGGGAATCCAGCCTCTCCCACAGGATCCGAGGGGCCCGGGCCGATGCTTCAGTAAGTCGGATTCATGCCATTTCATTAAAATCAGAACAAAATATCGCCTCATCACGATGCCCTTGGTTTGAAGCTCTTAAACCAGAATCATGCTGAAATCAGCACTCAGAGCGACTTGTGAAGTCCATGGAAACTGATAAAACTAGTATTTTGTAGTGACCTGGTGAGGAATGGCTGCTCATAAACGGAGGAGGGATTTGCTAACTATGCAGGTTTGTAGCCAGGTCATTATGGTTATTTAAAACAGGCTAACGTTGACTCTGGTTACATGCTGAAATTCATAAAACTTTTGAACATGTTATGTTAGCCTTATAAAATTGGAATGTAGGTGTACAGTGTACTTTAAAGACTTTCAAATATTAAGCATTTCACACAAGCTGTGAAAAGCACTTGGCTCCCCTCCCCCCTTCCCATCTTTCCTATTTCAGCATCAAATGTTATTCAGGGATAATGAAAAACAGAGAAGTCTATGCCTGAATAACTAGGTTGTCTAACTGCATTACAGTAAAATCAAAGATCAGACTGCGATTGGAAAGAGCCAACTTAACAGCTACAGAGCCTCGGGAAGGACATACATCTCGTAACCAACGAAGTTTACTGATGGAGCCCCCGACACCTGATTCAGTGCCTCTGCTCCAGTGATAGAAATTTAATTTCTCTCCACTGAGCTCCACAAGGATGGCATTCAACTGGAGGGGCTAAACTTAACACGAAAGAAGGAGCCGAGGCATTTTCTGTGACGTCTAATCCAATCAGAGATGACAGAGTGTTAAGAACAGGAGCTGGCCAGGCCTCAGAACTAATGTTTCCCTGCAAACAGGCCTGTTTCTACTTAGGGACATATTCCCCTACAAATGCAGGCTAGCGCGCTGCAGTCTTCACTGTGGATAGTGAGTTTCCCAAATCCTTCTGAACAAGCTTTCCTTGTTGTAGTTCCGGCTTCTTATTCCCACTAGCTAACGCATTTTTAATGGCTGGTGACGGTTTTAAGGAAACTGTGTGCCCGTACATACAGATACAACATCAGTCATCAGTTGTATCAGTTATGGTCAGTTACCCGTCCAAGCCTCCTGAGTCCCCATGCTCGCCAGTTCTCCCAGCAACGGGGTAACTCCCGGCAGAGAAAAAGCTGCTCCCAAGCTTCTCCCATGTTTTGGATTGTAGTTACTGATGAAACGAAACAGAAAACCCAAACCAAAATAAAATAGCCACCGACCTCCTGTCGGTACACACGTCAGCCATGCCCAGGAACTCCGATGTGGGTTCTCTCCCGTGAACCGTCACCACTTGGTCCATCAGTCGTTCTGCTCTAGGAACGTGCCCAGGGAGCAAGGTGCACATCACAGGCCAGTGAGGGCCAAGGACCCAGGCCAGCCAAGGACAGACAGTAGCAGGGTGACAGTTTAATTTCATTTCTTCTCCTACATTGGACGGAGCCCTTCTGAATGGCCAACGCCTGGTCAGTGAGGGAGGAAGGGGCTGCTGTCAAAAGTTCCTTTTTCTAGAACCCAGACCACTGTCCTGGTCCAGGCGAGTAACCAAACAGGTGCTTTTCAAGGGCAAGGACATGCAGCCTTAGTTGACCTTCCTGCCCTCACTTCTGCTGCTCTTGCCTCGCCCCTCCCACAACAGCCAGCCCCCAGCCTGCGTGTGACCCCTTAAGGACACAGCCGGGTACACTGTTCGGGAATTCCCCACCCAGCCCAAGCCCCACCATCGCACTGCACCCCCTTCCCAGCGCAGGCCAGACCTAACACTGCAGCCCTCCACTCCTCCCCCTGCCACTGTCTCTCCACAGCACATCCTTGGACACACTAACCAATCTACCCATTCAAGTCTTTTTGTCTGTCTCTCCCCACTATGAGCTTTACGAACGCAGGGGAGAGATCACCGCGTCTCCAGTCCTGTAACAGTTCCTGACACAAGGTAGGCACAGGAGAGAGATTATTTTTTTAAAGAATAAATTGAAATTAAAGAGGCTGATATAATAACATTGAGATACTTGGGCACAAAACTGAAAATTCTGTCACATAGCTCAGTGTCTCAGCGTATGAAAGAATGACACACCTGTTCTCTTAGTGTTTCAATGTCCTGTGAGAAGGAAACCGAGCTCTTCATCTGATTCCAGCCAGACAGCCCCCTTTCTTCCCTCCCCATGCCCAGCCAATTCTGGATGCCTTTCTTTTTGCTTTTGTTTTGTACAGAACAGCACTCAGAAAGTCAGAAGAGAAACCGCCTGAAAGAATGGCCATGTTTTGTTGATTATAGCCATAAACTCTAGAAACAGTATATCCAACCAGGGACTTACTCAAATACCATTTGAATTGGAACCTCTTTCTTCAAGAATCCTTCTTTCAACAGCCTTTGTGCAGTGAAAGACAGACCCGCGAGCTGCTGGGTTAATTACAGCTCTGCATAACCCTAACTGTCCCGCGGGGCCTGCCTCACTCAGTCTGTTTAAAGGTGTCACTCGCCTGACTTCCTTCTTGATCTCCTTATATTATTTCCAGCCCGCTCATGCTTCTCCAAGAATGATTCCCAGTAAAGATATCCAGGAAATTCACAGGCTGAGACCCCGGTCCCTGTGGCTTTCCTGCTGACACAGCCTCCTCTGCAATGCCGCTGGTTGCTGGCTTGGCTGGAGGGCGAGAGGAAGGACGGGGAGCAGACCCAGAGGTTGCTGCTTGCCTCGGGGTTAGAGGTAGAGACCAAAGCACAGCCCACAGGCCTTTCTTCCTCCGCCCTGCCTCTACCTCTTTCCCACTGGCAGATCTGCGCAGTGGCTACTTGCTGACTCAACCCTGCATAACTGTACCCCAAGCCCGTGTGGCCTTGTGAGAACATTTTGGGTGATAAGCCAGAGGTGGTGGTGGCCCTGGCCATGTTTTGACGATGTTGACTCCAAGATGCATATTTCACATGTGGAAAAGAAATCCCATGCAGTACTGACCTCTGTGGCCAAGTTCAACCACCCAAGCAGGTTTCCAAACATGGAACCTGGGGTCATTGGGACCATGAGGCTTCCTGTCATCTCTCGTTCCTCCTGGCTTCTGCGCTGCTGCCTCCTGGGCTTGGCCTGCAGTGCAGTCTAGAGGGCCAGGCCCTGCGACTGCTTCCCTGGCATTCCTCTCTCTCTTCTGGTGGAGCTGCGAGTGGCCCGTGAGTAAGAGGCTGAGGGCAGAGGGGCGCTCCATGCACAGCTGGGTCCTCATCGCAATAGAGGTCGGGCAGTGGGTGGGCGGGGTGGAAACCTTCCCTACTGGCTAGTCTAAATACCATACAACATTTACTGTTAACTTTTTTCTTAAGAAAATAACATTAAGCCAGGTGCGGTGGCGCACACCTGTAATCCCAGCACTTAGGGAGGCTGAGGCAGGAGAATCGCAAGTTCAAAGCCAGCCTCAGCAATGGCGAGGCGCTAAGCAACTCAGTGAGACCCTGTCTCTACATAAAACACAAAATAGGGCTGGGGATGTGGCTCAGTGGTCGAGTGCCCCTGAGTTCAATCTCCAGTACCAAAAAAAAAAGAAAAGAAAATAACATTATTGCTAAGATCATGGTAAAACTTTATTAAAATTTCTAAGTCATTTCTGCATCTACTATTGCTGATCATCTGTGTCAGGCTGTGCTGGAAAAGCCAGCCCCCTGCAGGACCTGGGCTGCTTCCCTGGGTGACTCTCTATAAGCATGTCCAGACCTTCCCGCTCGCGGCAACACCCTTCCAGTGGCCTCCTTCCTTCCTCAGAACATGTGAAGCCCAGCCAAGCTGCAAGACCTCCCCGTGCCTCGGGTCCCTCAGCCTCGCCTCCTCCCACTCTTGCTAACACTTCTGCCCAGTTCTACTGGCTTTCTGACGACGTCAGACGTGCTGCTGCCGCAGGACCTCTGTGCTTGTTGTTCACGCTCCCGAGAAGATTCCCCCATATTTTTGGGTGAGTCCCTGCTTCTTCTCTTTGGGCTTCTCTACAGAAGACACCATGGTGTCAAGCGCTGCACGCCCTTGCTCTTTATTGCCAGAGTTAGACATTTTTCTGAATAGCCTTTACCATCACCTGCCGTTCCACAGACCCCACAACCACTTGTTCACTGCTGGGGGGAGGGGTGGCTCAGGGGCAGAGCGCTCGCCTAGCACGCGTGAGGCACTGGGTTCGATTCTCAGCACCACATAGAAATAATAAAATAAAGGTCCGTTTGTTTCTTGCCTCCCATCTGGCGGGAGACCCGCCCAGCAGCAGCTGCTCCCTGAGGAGGCAGGACCGGCACAGAACACGCACTCAGGTATTTGGTGACCTGACATCCGAAGTTAAAATTCTGATTTTGCCGTCTGATACTTCAGATCCATTTTCCTCACAACTTTCTACCTTCTGGAAATTCGATGTAGAATAATTAAACGATCAGATCACTGGCAATTGTTCCAGGGTTGAGTCCCACGACTTAACAGTACAGCAGCTGTCCACTTGGCCAGTTCATCCGGGTCACCCACCTTGCGGCAATCCAGCCCACGCTTCTTCCATCTCACAACAGACCTCTGGAGGGACCTGAGGTGCCTGGACAGCCTGGTGACAGTCTCAGCGACCTCACGACCAGGTCTGGGGTCTTGCGGAGCTCCTCCTCCCCGCTGGCCTGTGGCTGCAGGACACTCCTCTCTCTGGCAGGCCCCTCCAGTCCTCTGGCAGAGGTGTGCAGGACTTCATCTGCTGGATCTCTCAGTGTCTGCAGAGGTGACCGTCCAGGTCAGGAACTTGAACTCACTTAAATCTTCAAGCCAATCTCTTTACTGATTTTAGATCTCAATTATGTCTAAGCCAAGGAAACTCTACACTTTTCCTTCTGAAGAGCGTTTTCTGGACAGGGAAAACGCAGGAGGAACAGGAGGACTCTGCTGTCTCGAGCACGTCCCTCGGCCCCCACTAGCAGTCCTCGCTCCTTTTCCTGGTCTTGACCAGAACTCAGAAAACCAAAACCAAAACAAAACAAAACTCAACCCTTGCTTGTTCTGGGTCTTGGGAGCCTCGGTCACCGCGCACACAATTCTGTCTGGTCATTTTCACGCTTACCCTGGCTCACATGCACGCCTTCCAAATCTCCATCACCGATTGCCAGTGCCAGCCTCACTCCCCCTCACCAGGGCCCACTGTTGATCAAGACGACGACCCCAAGACTTTTATGTCTCCTGAGCTCCCTGCCCCTGTAGCCTCTGGTCTCAGAATCGTGCTTTCTACGATGCACGCCAGAGGTGGCCTCAGCTCCTCCATCTGAGGATGAACTCATTACCTCTCCACCACTAGTTCACCAAGCAACTCTCTTTTGGAGGCACAGGACAGGATTATACCTTGCTTCCTGGAACCTGCAGGAGATGAGATGCCCGCAAAATAAAGCGAGGCGCCATTGTCAGTCTGGCGTTGGCCACAGTCACTGCAGTGCAGCAGCTAAAGGCAGCCTCAAGCTTCAGAATCAGGCTACTGGGTGCCCGTGCAGCTCAGTGACTCAGGATTGTGATACTCTGGGAACTGACTTAATTGTACTAGAGCTCAGTTTCCTCACACATAAAACAGGGATAATAAAAGCACCTTAATTCATGTAAGGGTTAAACGAAAGAATATAAAATACTCCTTGAAAACAACAACATAAACCAAACAAAAAAAATAAATAAATAAGGACATTCCTGCCTAATAGAAAAGAGGCACTCCAGAGACACCAACTGACCTCCGTGCACCTCCAGTGAGGTGGCTGTCTCCCTCCATTCAACACACCCCTGCAGTTGACAGTGGCTGGATCTGCATCCCAGGTCTTGCCTCATCAGGTCACAGCCGAACCTGATGAAGTCATGTTTACTCAGCCAGAGGCAGAAAGATGAAGCTTAGATGCTTGTGGAGGGTGCTTTTTAAGAAAAAGAAAATAATTTTGAGAATATAAAACCGGGCATAAGGCCTTGGAAGAGGTACTGGGTCTTGAGGCTCGCAGCCAGCAGCTCTGTGGACGGCCCTTGTCATCCTGGGCCAAGTGAAGGTCGGTGCAGAGGTCAGGCCTTGATCTCAACCACTTCACAGTCTCGGTTTCCTTCTCTGTAAAATGAATCCAATATCCCATTTGGTTCATAAAACTCACCTAGAAGTAGATAACTGTTACAGTGGCTCTTTCCTTTTTCATCCGTTGCCAAATCCTGTTTATTTGATATCCTATTTATTTGATCTCTAAGATGAATTTAACCCCTTGTGTTCCCTTGACCCTGTACTACTACTCCAAGTCTCCACCCTCGTCTCCCAATGAGCATCTCCCACCTGCTGGTGTTCACTCTGGCCTCCTGCGATCCTCTGCATGGCTGCCAGTCATCTTTTTCAATGACAAATCTGATCATGTCTCTGCTTTCAATGCTCCAGGGACTTACAATTCATCTTTTCAAGATGGTACACCACACACACACACACACACACACACCCAGAGTCATCTGTTACTTAACATCTTTGTCTCATATTAATTTTCTAAAATCAGTTTTATTTAGTAGATATTTAGGGATCTTAAAACTAAACAGAAATGGTCCATTTTATTCATATGTGCATGGAATAGATACAAAAAATGACTATGTATTTGCCGAGAAAGGAAACCCTCACCGGTACAGAGAAGCAGGGACGGTAAAGGCTACACTCAACACCAGGTTTTAAGGGCAGGGCACAGGTCTGTCTCATGTGCCGTCACTGGGCACCCCTCACACAGTAGGTTCTGGGAAGCAGTGAGTGAATGCGTGGACAACAGATGTGGCTACCTGCGCTGCTTTCCACATAGAAGGTACTGGAACTGCAATAATAATCTCTGGAGCATCTGTGGCTTGACAGTAAAAGTTATGATTACCACATGATTAACGTTATTACCTCATATTATTCATTAGGCACCAAAACGCCCCCGTCCCCAGGCAGGCAGGGCCCCTCCCTCTCAGCCTGCGGCGCAGCTTAGCAGGGAGCGCGGCCTCTTGTCAGCAGGAGGCCTGTGGCCTGGGTGGCGTCGCTTTGGGCAAACTAGTTTCCCCAGGTGCACAGGACGTGCTCCACTTCTGGTTAAGGGTCTAATGCTTTCTGTTTTTTATCACTGAGGGCACAGTCAGCGACAGTCCTGTCCCGTCTTCCGTGTCTGGATGGGGAGTGAAGATACCCCTGTGCTGCCCACTCCCTTCTGTCCACCTGCCAGCCAAGGCCTTTGGTCCGAACTGTGCCTCCTGATCTCCGCTCCAGGCGGCACAGACCTGTCCCTCCCGTGGCCACTTCCCTGGCAAGGACTTCCCTGAGCGCCTCCTACCCTGGTGTGACCACTGCCTCCTGGGGGAGAAGCTGCGTGCTCACAGCTGCTCTGTGTTGGACGTGCAGGCATGGTGCTGGGGCCTCTGTGCTAACCCCGATCGCCTCCTTGGTTCACCGTGTCAGCCAGCAGGCTTCTCCAGAGTGGGGGCTGAACGCTCTCCCCTTGGTCCCTCTATTCCCGCGTCTCCCTCACTGTCACGACACAATTTGCAACTATCAGCAAATGACTGCCAGCTGCCACGGCTCAGTGACTCAGAGGCCAGGTTACAGAGCACCTAGGAAGCAGAGAGGGTTCAACCGCCTCCACCTCTCCAGCTGCTGGCTCTGCTGCCCGCCCAGGCTGCGTGCACTTGAAGCCGCCTTCTCACTGGAGAGGGGGCTCCTCCCTTCCTGTCAGCAGCCTGAAGAGGAGCCCTTGGGGTGCCGTCCTGCCTGGCTCCTTGGATCATGTCTAAGTGTCCAGGAGCACAGCACGGCCCATGCCTGCTCTCCTTCTGCAGGCCTCGGCACAAGCACTTTCCCTGGGGACGTCCTGCTGCTGCTGGGCTCACAGCAAGGTGGGGAAGGAAGCGGATCAAGAAAGCACCACTGGGTCACTGCGGGTCAGTGGAAGCTGCTGCGGGGGAAACTCTTCCTCTTTTTCTCTTGATCTGTTTTAAAAATGGGAAGCAGACAGAGCCAAGCCAGCCACGAGTGAGAATGAGGTGCCAGACGAGACAGGGTGCGGCACAGAGATGGCAGGGAAGCCCCACACAGAAGCCCCACAGGGAATGACCTGGACAGAAACCCTTCACCTCGGCATCCAGAACCCTGATTGCCTCGCCCTGGACCTGCCCAACCCAGCCAGCCTGAGTTCCAGTTCCCCAGAGGCGCACTCCTTGCTACCAAGCTCTCATGGCCGCTCCGGCCTGCCTGAGGCCCTCTTCCGGCACCTTCCAGGATCAGCTCAGGGTTCGCGTCCTAAGCAGTGCTGCTGTCTGGGCACAAGCTGTCACCCTTGCCTGGAAGGCAGCTCATCTGGGGCCCTCTGGCTGCTACCACACGAGGTGCTGCGACCTGACCCTTCGGCAGGCTCACGGCGCCTGCAGTGGGCCCCGGGGGACTCACTGAACATTCTGTGTCTCGCTGACCTTTTTTCAGATGGGGATGATAAAAATGACACCCCTTCACTGCACTGCTGTAGAGACCAAAGCTCCGGTTCGCGGTAAGAGCTTAAAAGTGCCGTCGCGTGGCGAGCGCTAGGCGAACGTCATTCCTGCCTACCATCTGTCACATCCTCTGCCACCTGAGGTGTGCTGCCGGGAGGGATTGGCTCACAATGCCCCCTCTGCCTCCTCACCAGACCAAGTCCTTGGAGGATGGCTGTGAGGCCTAGAACCTACCTGAACTACCCATGCTGTGCACATACCTGATCTGAGTTCCAAAGAAGCGACATGGCTGCGTATCTTCTAAGTGCTAGGCCACAGATGGTGAGGACAGGTTACTTAGGGGTCGCAGGGACACATGAGGTGGCACGAGTCTTCTGAATTAACAGGGCCCCCCTTTCCCGTGCCTGCCTCCAAATCCTTCCAGAAGACGCTGGTGGCATGCTTGCATTTGCACTGAGCAGAGCTACACATTTGTTAAACATTGTGTTTTGATTAAAAATTAATAGCTACTTTTGACCCACATGGATTAATTTCACTTTCTCTAAGTATCCCCTTAATTGAGAAACTAGCATTAGGTGAAAGAACCAATTAGACAAGCAGACTACTCCCGCCCCCAGTCTCCACCCCCTTCCTCCCCTCCATGTTGTCTTGCCTGGGTGTCTTAATGGACTGTTTCCCTGCCCGCACAAGCCACACAGCAAACGCACAAGAGCCCAGGCTGGAGCCGAGCTCTAGGGACGCAAGGCCGTGTGGGATCTACCAACAAGCCGCGGAAGGCGACTCCGAAGTGGGGGCACGACACATCATCCCCATGACATCCAAGGTTGACAGTGTGGTTCTTGCCAAGCCTACCGGCCACTCCAAGCCACGCTCTCAGTCTGGCCAGTTCCCCAGCAAACTTCCTGACTTCGCGGGCAAGGTCATCCTAACATCCAGCTGGACGGAGCCCACTGGCTGTGTGCCCCGGCACCCTCCCTAGGGGCACGGGGCTCCCTCGCACGCTGGTCAGTATGTCAGAGAGGAGTCTGTGCCCTCTCCCGGCGGTGTAGGAAAAAATACAGCCCGGCCCCCAAGAATGACGGTCGGTCTTCAGCTGGGCTTTCCTACAGTTTCTGGGCCTGACGAGTCCAGTGTTTCTGTCCCCGCATCCCCTCCTCAAGGCTTGCCAGAGTGAGTGGACGCGAGCTCCTGGCTTTCACCATGACTGGAGAGCCCGAAGAAACCCAGTGGGGGAGGGCGCCAAACAACCACTGCCCGGAGACAGGAGGTGTTCACCCCTAAACCTGTCTTTCACCTGGAGACTTGCAGACCCACAGCTTTCCAGAGGATCTGAAATCAACCAAACCTGTCAATTCAAAATTTACGACCAGGTGTAGAACCAAATGATGGATGATTAATTTTGTTTTCCCCAGGATATATATATTTTTAATTAGCAAGATCCCACAATGACTAAGAAATTGCCCACATACCCCACTGCTGTACATGAATTCCACCCTAGCACCCAGGGAGAAGCAGAGAGTTGCATCATACCTAGCTAAGGCCAGGTGCAATGGTGCACACCTGCAATCCAGGTGACCCAGGAGGCTGAAGCAGCAGCATCACAAGTTTGAGGCCAGCCTCAGCTACTCAGCAAGACCCTGTCTCAAAATAAAAAGTGACAAGGACTAGGGATGTGGCTCGGTGGCAGAGTGCCCCTGTTCCATCCCTAGTACTGCAAAGCAAAAGAAAGCAAAACCCAAAAGAACATCTGGAAGAAAATGTAGAAATAATCTATGTGGTGAGTTTATTTCTCTCCAATATTTTATTATAAATATTCTAAATATTCAGAAAATTGAAAAGAATCTTGTAGCTGACCCCCGCACCCACGCGGACCGGCTGCCATCACCTTCCACTGAGCCTGCTCAGCACCTCCCGCCCCGGCCCCTCGCAGCCAGCTCGCACACCTCAGTCCATCTGCGTTTCAATTGCTTGAAAGAAAAAAATCCAAACATAAAATGAAACCAGCCCCCTGAAAGAACTATTTAAAGAACATTCTCAAACACATTGTTTTGAGAAAGGCTGACACAAGGAGCAGGTAAAAACTAAGCTATTCTGGGCGATGCCAAGTAGGGGTCAGGCCCTGGTGCCCAACCCCAGCCCTGCTGGCTTCAGTCGCCAGGCAGGGCTCTCACGGGGCAGATGGCCCAGCCCACCACATCCTTGAGATGTGCCCTGGGGACGCACCCACTGAGCGTCAGTGTCTCCTTGAGAACAGAGGACAGTTAGAGAAAACCACGCAGGGCAGCAGCACTCCCGGCCCATGGCAAGGGGCGCTCTGCACGGAAGCCGCTGCTATGACGGTCACTGGCGTCACCAGTGGTATCGTTGCTGCCTCAGAGCCGAAAAGAGAATAAATGCCTCAAACAGGACATGCAGGTAAGAGGACCATGGTGGGAAGCCTGGGCTGGGCACGCGGGGACACAGATCCCACGGCCGAGCCCATGACCAACCCCCAGTAACGCAGCCAGGCTCACGCGGCCCGTAAGTGAGAAAATCCGTGTCCTTCTCAAAGGGACGACTAAAGGCTGAGGGAGGGTAAGCACAGACACTTTCTGGATGCACGCCTCTGCAGTGGACCGGCAGCCCTGCTGTGGAAGGGCTGCTGTAGAGCAGGAGCCACGTCCCTGAGACACGGTGCCCTCGACAGCCTCCCTCACACTGCGCCACCACCTTCTGGAAAGCAAATGCCTTCTTGGGTCTCACCCACTTCCCTCCCAAGGCCCAGGGCACCAGTGCCAGGTGCACACTCCCCAGAGCTGCCTGGCACCACCCCACTCCATGCTCCATGCCTCTGCAGAGTGGACACACAGGACAGTGGCTCAGCTGCCACTTGCTGCCTCCTGTGGCTGGGGCCTCTCGGGACATGGTATCGAGGCCACTGCTCCTGGGCAGCCCTTGAGCCTCCTGGGCACCTGCGCAGGCCTTTGGGAAAGGGAGAGAAGATGCAGCAGCAGGGCAGCGGGGGCCATGTCCTCCTCCGACCACGTGGGAACTGTGCTTCTGCCGCTGCGCTGCGAGGACACATCCAGGAACCACACCACAGATGCCTGGCCCAGAGCTGCTCGGTCAGGCAGGTCCCCGCTTCCTTAGCGCCTGCTTTCCGTGGTAAAGGCTGCACTCGAGGTCGAGAAGGGCAGAGAGCACACCGAGGGTTGGGTGGACTTCAGCACGAGGACCACGAGCTTCTGCCCCTCCGCCCGGCTCCGCTGCCCTCAACTTACTTGGCCATCTTCCTGAATCTGCATTGGGGCGCATGTACCACATACCAGGGGACATTCCCAGGGCCACATTCCAGTGCCCAGTCCAACCCCTCGGCACCCGGGGCACTGCTTTTACTCCATGAGTTGTGCAGGTAATTAGGCCCAGGTGATTGGCGACGTATTTTGCAAAACAAATCGTGCCTTGTCTGAGTTTAGGCTTAGGTTCCATCCTGGGATGGTGCCCAGAACGTAACTGAGAACCCTGGTCAGAGTCTTCTGTGGGTACAGCAGCCAGGAGTTTTAAGAAAGCAGGGACTCGAGGGACCCTGGGCTGTCTCAGCTCCGCTGTTCACTGCCACGTGGTTTGAAGGACAGGAGGATGCTCCTGTGCAGGCAGCTCAGCAGACAAAGGCTCAGGTGAGCCGGGGGAGGAGCACAGCTCTGGGAAGCAGACACCCCTGCGGGTCGGGGGCCTGTCCCAGCGTCTTCCTAACCAGAACAGCACTACGTACCACATTTCATGAATGGTCGGCAGGCAGCCTTTGCCCACCACCTGTCGCCATGTAGGGACAAATGTCCCTGCAGAACCCAGCGAGGGAAAGGGGGAGAAGCTGCCTGACCTAGGATATAGGAGCAGAAATGAAGGTTCCGTGGTGCAAGTGCACAAGCAAGCCCAGGGCAGAGGAGCCCGGTCCTGGGGCACGCGTCACCTGTGTGGACTGTCAACTCGCTGCTGCCAAGGCCCTTGCTGGGGGCAGCTGCAGGCAAGGACAGGAGGCCTCTTTGTCCTGTGTCAGGGCAGGAGGGCAGCCGCAGCAGCCCCGTGGTGAAGCAGCTCCTCAGCAGACCCCACCATGGCCTTGTGTTGGGCCTGTTCCTAGGGCACAGTCCCTGAGGAGAAATTCCAGAAACAGGGCAAAGGAATAAATTCCCCACCTGCCTGGAAACGTCAACAAAGGCGCGGAGGGAGGGGGAAGCCACCTCCTTGTCTCCTTCACCCTGAAACAACCACTTCCTGCTGAAGGAGCAGAAGAGCAGCAATTCACCTCCAAGCAGAGGCTGGCCACTTGGCAGCCTCCCAGGGATCTGAAGAGAAACCTTGAGTTCTGAACACACAACAGACGAGAAGTCAGCTTAAGAAGATTCCATCTATCAGCTAACAAGAGCCTGGGGTCATGAAGTGGGGTATCTTCCAGACTGGAGAGAACATGCTGGAAATCTCAGAAAGGCACCAGGAGGGGTGGGGACGGGAGCCCTGGCGACGCTCTGGGCGTGTGACGGAGGCTGCAGTTTGGAGGCGGCTTATCATTTCTTCTGACATCCTGACAGAAATGTGTAATATAGAAGTTTAGCAATGTGGGCAGGTTAAATTATTGGAGGCAGAGGAAATCATTCCCCTGTGAGCTCAAGCGTTGCTGGGGGCCGCCTGGCCTGGGCTGCAGCAGCCTGGCGCCTCGGCCCTGCTGGCCCAGGAGGGGCCGAGTCCAGGGAAGTGCGGGTTCTCGACGCCAGTTTACCACACAGCAGCTCTGGACGGGGACGGGGATGGTCAGGCTGCGTTCAGCCCTCTCTAGGCCGCCCTCCTGCTCCTGGATGTGAGCAGGGGCCCTTGGAAACTGGGCAAAGGCAGGGAAGCCCCGTGGCGTCCTCAGAGCTCTGCACTTCCACCCCTTCGCTCCTAGGAGGTGACAATGGGGCGACGGGGAAGGGGACTTTTCATCACCAGAGAAAGATTAGATCATGTTCAGTAAAACTGGAGTCAAGCATCGTTAGCGGCAGCTGGGCTCCTCGGAAACCTGGCCTCCCCGTCTCTCCCTGGACGCGTCCCTGTTAACAGACAGCTCATCGCCACACGCGCTGCGGCCATCCATGCGGCAGGAAAAACAGACTAAGGCAACGTCCTGTCACCAGGAACGGAGCACCTCTCTCCGCTACGTGTCCACTCGCTCTGTCACCAGGAGCACCTCTGTGTGTCAACTCCAGTAGTCACAGACACAGAGGTAAAATGCTTCCGTGTGGTTTTGTGACCAAGCTGTCCCTCCTCAGGCCCGAGAGGCTGTCCAACCCCAAAAGAGCACAAACCTGAGGTGAGGACACAGAACAGAGAAACCCTCACCATCAATGACCCACTGTTTCTGGCGGTGCTGAGGACAGAACCCGGGGCCTCCGGGTGCTGAGCATGGTCTCCACCACTGGCTCCACACAGCCATCGCCGAGCATTTTAAACAGGGCCCCGGCGCACCTCCCAGGGCAAGGGCGCTCCACTGCCACTGAGAAGACAGCCCCGTTAGGTGGGTCAAGTGGTCTGCTTCGACACAGGAGAAAGCTGAGGCCTAACACGGCGGGAGCCTGGCCTCGGCCACAGCCCTCGCAGGTTCTGCTGGGCTGTCCGTCCCACACCCACTGCCATGCACACACGTGGCACCCCCCACTCCTGGAGTGGCCTCTGAGGCAGCCTGGGACATCAACTAACAAGCCTGACTTAGCACCTGTGGGGGGCTGGGTGGGTTGACTTCTTGAACTCTGCCCTCACCCTGAGCAGCTCGTCCTGAAGCCAGGCCGCAGGGCGCCAGGCAGCGGGGCGGCTGCAGCGGGAGCAGACTGCAGGGGCCCCAGCAAATCTCACTTCACGCTCCAGGGCCCGCCAGCTGACATGTGCAGCCGACCTCCAGGGTGGCTGCAGCTGGGAGGAGAGGGCGAGTGTGTGCGCACGCGTGTGCGTCATGTGCAGGAGCAGAGACGAGGCCCTGCTCAGCCAGAGGACACAGCAGGGCGGGTGGCAGCCAGGCGTGGTGCTCACCTCCTGGGGTGGGACCTGCCTCCCAGAGCCACAGTGCCTGTCCTGCCAGCTCTCGGCAGAGGGGTGTGCCTGGGACCCCTGCCTTCAGTACGACCTAGCCCTGCAGGCGGCTCCCTGCCCCTTCAAAGTCCTTCCATCCTCTCTGTGTGGTCTGGCCCTCAAGCTGACGCTGACGTCTCTGAACGCTTTACAGTAAGTGGGCATTAATTAATGCTAAATGACAACAGAATTTCTCCCAGATTACACATGACACTCCCATTAAGAGCAGATGTGATCATTTGGATAGATGTTATCTCAGTGAGCACCACGAGAATTCACAATGACTCGCCAAGCATAAGAAGTAAACTCTCTTGGTAAGAGTTCTCTTTAACTAAAACAAGAATAAAAGCTTTTAGGGGTGATTGTTAATTATGATAATTTAGCCAGACTACGTGAATCTGAGATGAGGTTAGGACTGGGGTAAGTGGCTGGGGACACCAGAGCAGAAGCCAGGCTGGTGTGTCTGCTGGAAGGGAAGAGCAAGGGCTGTTTCCAGAGCACCCTGGCGCAGAGGCTCACACACAGGTGCACTTCACGTGCTCAGCAGCCCGGGCCAGCCCTGGGGTCATTCCAGCTGTGCACCTGAGGATACTGAGGCGGCGGGGGAATGGGTGACCAACAGAACTCACATGACTAGGCAGTGGCACAGCTCTCATCCAAAATGGCTTTCCTCCACGCAAAGCTTACGGCTTCTCCCTGTGAACATGTCTTTGCTGGGCGGACCACGGAAGCTCTACGGTCCTGCACTGGCCTGGAAGCTTCTGCCCTGGAATCTCTGCACAGCACCCAGGTGTCAGTGGTATGCAGACCGGGGCGGGGGGGAGGCTGGGACCCCTGCAGTGCCACTTACCCCGACGGGGTCCTAGCCCTCCTTCTGCTCTGCTGGCCACCAGGACCAGGCAGAGGCTCCTTGCCTTTGCTACCTGGTATATCCAGGACCTAAGCTACCAGAAACAGTGTGGTCCCAGTGAGGCCAGCATGAGGGGGTACGGCCATATGCCTACATGCTTCTTCCCACCCACCCGCCCAGAGTCTGGAAACATGGAGATCTGCTGGGCCTGGCAGCACAGCCTGTGATCTCCGTGGCTCGGGGGCCTAAGGCAAGAGGATCCAGGTTTGAGGCCAGCCTCTGGAACTTAACGAGACCCTGTTTCAGAAATGAAAAGTGAGAACTGGGGTTGCGGCTCAGTGGTAGGGCGCCAGCCACACATGGGAGGCACTGGGTTCTATCCTCAGCACGACATAAAAATAAAGGTATTGTGTCCACCTACAACTAAAAAACAAATAGAAAACAAATGGAAAGTAAAAAGGGCTGGGACGCAGCTCAGAAGTCAAGTGCCCTTGGGTTCAATCACCAGACCAAACACACCAACACACACACTACCGCAGGCTGAGCACACATCATGTGACGTGTGCAGGATCACAGGTGTTTTGGATTTGGATCTGGTTCAGACTTTGGAATGTCTGCGCACACAGAGTGAGATCTCTTGGGGACAGGGTCCACATTCAGCCACAGAACTCATCTGTTTCCTATGCGCCGTCTGCGCGCCCCGCCTCGCTTCACGCAGCGCTTTCAGTGTCTGGGTTTCGACTGCGACCGTTACACGGGGTGGGGGAATCTCCACCTGTGGGGCCACCTCCTCACTCAGAATGGCTCACGCTCAGGAGCACGCTGGATCTTGGATACTGACCCCTACGGCCCAGAGCTCACCTGACGCCTGCGCTGGCTCCTGGGACGCAGTTCCAGGAACCCGGGCTGAGCAGCGCCCACACCAAAGGCAGGTTCCTTAGTGGAACCTGAACACCAACCACAACAAGCCAGGAGAGAGCGTGTGGGTGTCCACGTGACATGGCCCATGTGGGGAGTGAGGACACAGCAGGGATCTGGACTCCGGAACCCTGCTCCAGGCTGTGGGCACGGAGCACTACTCCCTTTCACGGCGGCCAGCAGCAGCCACGCACGTTTCAGACTGTGCGAGGCGCTGCAGGGTGAGAATTCTTCTCTGGTACTGAGGATAGAACACAGGGCACTCCACCACTGTGCTGGGTCCCCAGCCCTTTTCATTTTTATTTTGAGGTGAGGTCTCGAGAGGGTCAGAGTTGAGGGTCCTCTAGCAGTCAGCAGGAGTGCTGGTCCTTTGTAGTCTAAGACTAACCCTTAGGCCCTCCTCCCTCATCAGCAGAAGCCAGAGACGGGCAGGGAGTTAGAAAACCAATGACTATGGTTGTTCATCAGCGAGACAGAGCAGGGAGGGTTTAACAGAAGTCCAGACCACATCACTTTCACAGAAACGGTGGACACGCTCTCAGATGCAGCAGTCTGGCACATTGGGAGGTCTGGTGTCCACATGTCTGTCCCTGCCTTCTCAGAAATCACATCCACTGCTTCTTTCTTGCACACAGAACTCTAAGAACATGACGTC